>BQKZ01003073.1:51449-62578 GCA_036244855.1 Temnopleurus reevesii | reverse complement strand
TTTTTTTTTTTTTGGGGGGGGGGAGAGCACTTACCTGGTTTCTGATCTGGCAGCAGTGTACTCAAACCAAAAAACGTTTGGGATGAGAGTCGAATCTCGGATCATGAAGTATTCACATATCGGCCAAGACACAAGGTACAGGAAAAACGGCCAAAAACCACCTTCCAAATTTCAATATTCCCATGAAATATGTTGAAAAAATAAGTATATAATTTTTTTCTGGGGGGGGGGGGGGAGAGCACTTACCTGGCTTCTGATCTTGCAGCAGTGTACTCAAACCATAGAACATTTGGGATGAGAGTCGAATCTCGGATCATGAAGTATTCACATATCGGCCAAGACACAAGGTACGGGAATAACGGCGTTAAAACCACCTAGAACAGAAAGAAAATCAGGTGAAAAAAGTCAGAATATCCTTTAGAACAAGATACTGTATATATATATACATGTAGCCGGATAATTTCGCGGTGTCAATTTTTCGCGGTTGGTTGGTCCATGAACTGACTTTTTTCTTTCAAGTTTCCCGCAACTTTTAAGACTGTTTTCACGAAAATCGGACCAACCGTTACGATGTTACGTAACATTTTATACACGCATGTCAGCCTCAAAACTGCTCAAAAACGTGATTTTGTGTACAAAGTCAATGCAAATTGGTGCTTTTTCAATTAATTCACATAAAAATTCATATTTTTGCTTTAAGTGGCTAAAATCAATTCATTTTAGCATAATTATGCTTGAAAAAATATTTGCAAAAAATTTTGCTCAGAAAACAATAGAAAACATAAGGTTGAAAAAACAATAAAATACATAAGAAATTGAAAAAACAATAAAAAACATACGAAATTAAATTTGTCAATGCAAATTTTTTATGTGAAATTGTTAGATATGATACCAGGAATACCTGTAACAAAAATTACCTTTCTATTACAAGTATTTTTTTATTTAGAGCACAAAATGCATTTTATGCATAAATTAGCATAATTAATTAATCAAAAATAGACAATGTATTTTTTCGAAAATCTGATGATGCAAATTTGTAGTTTACATGATACTCTACTCGCGTGCAAATTTTCGCTTCGATAGCGCGATCGACGTCCGAGAACAGAAGGGGGGGCCCGGCCTATTTAGGGTTAAACCCCGCAAACACTTTCCACTATACAGTAACCAAAATATCCATAGGAGTGGTATGTATTGGATTTGGCACTTGGATAAAAAAAGATCTCATTGTTGTCGTGTTTTTCAATTCAAATTTCAAAATTCAACCAAATCAATTAAAATCACAATTCAGATATAAAAGAGGAACAAATCGATTGGTTGGGACCCTGAAGGAGCAGCGCTTTGCTTGTAATACAAGGCCTATTTAAATCTACTTGATTGGCACAGTTAAAATCTTTCTGAAATATTGAGGAAGTTTATGGTTGATGATGTAAATTCGTTGTTTCCCCCCCCCCCCCCTCTTTAAAAAAATGATGAAAGGCTCAACATTTTTTATCATGCTTTCTTTCATGAGATCATATTTGCTTGGCTGTTTGTAGATTCCCATCCTAATACGGTATATAATCTATATATGCATGTTCCAGGAAGTCGGCCAATATTTATATACAATTTATATTCAACTTCATGATAACATTTATATCATATTGGATGGCAATGAATGGAATACCTGGGAATATTGCACGAGTTAGGGCAATATTGCACGAATCGAAGATGAGTGCAATATTGGCCCTAACGAGTGCAATATTCCCGGTATTTCATGAAATAAAGCCATCCAATATAATTATTATTATCTTTACATTAGCCTTTGACTTACCGGTATTATTGTAGAAGTACCAGAAGGCTGATCACTGCTTTGCGCATGCGTGAAATTGAAGCCGTGCAACATGGCCTAATGTTGCACGGCTTAAAACTCTCATATAGATAATAATTTCTTATATCAACAAGCAGCATTTATGCAATACAAAGTTTAAACAAGTCAGTTACGTCATGCACTTTAAAGCTTCCGTATCAAACAGATCAATGGCATGTCTCAGGTCATTGTGAAGCTCGAATCACAACAATGAACCGCAGGCATGAATTGATAGATAACTGCACTAACCTGTGTGATAATAAACCAAGGCACGGCCAAAAGGATTCCTAAAAGTCCACCACAGACAACTTGCCTCAATGTATGGTACTTCAAATAAACCCTGTAAAAGATTAATGAATATAAATCAAGGGTAATAAAAAAATCCATTGCATTCTTTAAAATAATGTACACACAAAAAATGGAAAAGAAATGAGTAACATTTTTTTTGTAGATGGACAAATTAAACCTTTGCGAAATCAACAAAAATGTTGAATTATGAATCAAAATTCATATTTTAGGCTTCTAAACGAGAGGGTAACACAATTCATATCATAGCTGTGGGATTAAGTACCTGGGTTACTTGAAAATGACATAGATTCTTAACTCATTAACTTCTGAATTCTGTAATTCCAATAGACTTTTTGTCGGAACTACCTGGTTCCTGTAGTCAATCCATTAAGTCATTTCAAGTACATTCTCCAAATTTACTTATGAAACCAGAAAACTTTATGTCATAGGGCATCTCTCAATTCTGATATTTGTAAAAATAAATGTTAGTTTTTAATTCACTAAGAAACGTTGGAAATTACATGTATGAGCTTTTTTTGTAACTACACCTTTAAAATCATCTCCAACACCTTCCACATTACTTGATGTTATACCTGTGTACATAGATTTTCTTAATGGACTATAAAGGTGCTGTTAGAAAGTTGTAATCAATCGCAAGTTGCAGCTGATAATTGTTCCATGCATATCTGAAAGCACAGACCTTGCAAAAATGAAATTGGTTGAATTGTGACCGATGTGTAATTGATCTGCAATTGATTGCAACTTTCAAGCAACACTCCACAAATTTCACATGTTCAGCTCCAGCCACTGTGAGCAAAAGGGACATAGTGAACAACTTTCCAAAGTATAGGAAGGATGGAATTTCTTGTGTGTCCATCTATTTATTGTCAGTGTTTGGATGGAAGTTGCTTACTTTGTCCAAGGCCTTTGTCCCTTCTACTCACAGCACAGTGTACATGTGTAACACTATTACATACCATGATAAGAAACTCAACAACTACCATGTAAAAAAAAAAATAAAAAAAAAAATCCACATTTATCACTGGAAAAGACATTAGGATGTGTCTAGGAAGTATGTGCTTTGCTTGGAACGAATTGATATGTTCCCAGACAGGAAATAAGTGATATTTTTACCATTCCAAACAGGAAGAAAGTGACATCTAAATGAGAGCGGTGAGCTTTAATAGATAGAGATAAAATTGACTGTTTTGGAGCATAGCAGGAATTCCATGTCGATACCTGTTCACCTACATCGGCATTCATAATACTTTTTTTGGTCCTTTTTAACATGGTTGCTCCTTTTCTGTGCCAAGGGTTGCAAATCTGTGTGCAGTATTTCTTCATATTTCTTTATCTTGTTTTCTTTATTTTGTGCTGCATGGTTGACCTGTTCAGTTATAAACAATGTTTTGTGAATGTTCAAACTATTTATTATCTATTTGGAATTTTACAAGAAAAGAAGAGACCCAATAAATCTTTGGTGCATCCAGGTTGTGAATCCCTGTTATTTCTTCATAAAATATTGACATGTTGATGAAAATATTTAACCTGTTTATAAATGCACTGTATAAGCTAAAATTTTCCTGGGGTTCTCTTTGTGTGAATTTCCTGACCAAAAATTCACATACAGGTTCTCTTATTATGAATGGGAGACACCTTCTGTAGATAGATCATGGTATCGAATGAGGACAATGTAACCCAACTGCTATCCACTACCAGTTAACATAATGCAACAAAAAGAACAATGGCTGCCATATGCCTCCAGACCACCTTAAAACACAGATTATTGATACTTGCACAAGGTAGACATCTTCAATAGATGTAACTTACCTGCTACCCGATACTATTAATGCAAAAAGTAGAACACCAATGGCTGCCATATGCCTCTATACCAGCTCAATACACAGATTTCTGATATTTACACATGGCAGACATCTTCAAACGAACGTAATGATACACCTTAGAATGGAAATATTGAAACTCACCTGCTACTCACTACCAGTCATGAAACAAGTAGAACATTGATGGCTGCCATATGCCTCCACGCCCAAACTATTAATAGATCGCTATTTCTGCACATAGCAGATATCTTCAATAACACTATTTAGAAATAGAATATGTAACTTACATGTGCCAGTTATCTGATACTTGTAATACGATAAGCAGAAAAGTAATAGCTGCCATATTCAGACCAGCTTAAAACACAGATTGTTGATATGTGCACACAGCAGACATCTTCAAACGAACATAATGATATAATTTAGAGTGAAAATATTGTTCTCACCTGCTACCCGATACTAGTAATGCAACAAGTAGAACACCAATAGCTGCCATATGCCTCCAGACTTGCTCAATAAATAGATTACTGTTAGGTTGATGAAGTCTGAAATGTACAAGAATAGGAAAAGCAAACGGGAAATTAATTTATATCTAACACCAAGTATTCTTTAAATCGAGAAGTGAAGTTTCATTACAATAATTCTCACGTCTTACAGTACATACGAAAATCCCAACAATTTTTCTTTTACAATTTTTTTCAATTTGTAACTGCTTTTTAAATTCTAGTAAAATCAATCTCAATTTGTAAGAATTGCTTCATTACCGGTATATTTATTAAAAAAATGCATGTAAAAGCCAATATAATTGCACGGTTCTCCCTTAAACATGTACGTGTAAGTAGGTAGACCACCCACCTATAGCCTAGAAGGGAGCACCCTCATGCATAAATAATGAAATCCTGTGTTAGGATAATCAATTTTTCATACCCCATTTTAAAATGTGCATTGTCAACCCATGTGACAGAGCAATATATCAAACCAAAATTAATGCAATGAATAATTGAGCAATGTTGTACGATACAGTATCCATGTATGTTACATGCACAAGGCATGCATCACAATATCAGTGTACTGAAAAAATGTGAAGAGACTACAGACTGTATAAGCCAATATTTTGGCATACAGATATTTTCGCGATTTCTGACCAGTTTGACATATTGGCGTGTTGTTATTTTCACGTTTTTGAAAGTGTTTTTGTACACAAATGAATGTGCGTCATATAGAGTGGAAATTTTCACAAGGCCATAACCGTGAAATTGGCGAAAATAAGACCATTGCAAAAATTTCAGCTTATACAGTAATATGGGATTCAAGCACAAATTAGGCCATTAACGCATTCAGGCCAGGAATTATTTCACAACAAATTCAATCACCATTCCTTTTCTAAATTGGCAACACTAAAATTCTAAATTCTCTTTAAAGAATGTTTCAATCAAAAATTATGTTACCATGTGGAATCTTCTTTTAATGAAAAGTTAAAAAGTTCAAAGTTGCCAATTTGTGAGGAAAACGGTGATTTTCAAATTATATCTGCATTGCCAATTTAAGGATTTATGACCAATTTAGTGATTATTTTCATTGAAAAAATTCTCTGCATCCAGCAACAAATGGCGATAGAATAAAAATCTAATGTAGAATTTTTTCTCTTTCTGCTCATACATAAGGTATATTTTTTAGAGCACAACATCAAAAGTTATTTGACCAAAACACAAAACGTTTTCTATCGTCCTGAAAGGGTTAAATTATATTTAGAGATTTATTGTTACCAGCAGAAAAATGGCCGAGCCACTCTGTTGGAAATTAACTTCTAGGATGACATTGGCAATGGTTGCTATTATTTTATTCTATCCCTCAATTATTGCTATTATTTCATGTTATCTCTCACTTTGTAAGTGCCAAGCAGAAGAGTGGCCTTGATGGAATATCAGAATATCTGGCAGAAATTAAATCGAGGTATTGACAATGATTGCTATCATATCATTTAATCCCTCAGTTGGTAGGTTTAAGGGGAAAATATGGGTGATTTTTTTAATTGGAATTGATAAGAAAATGCCAATCTTTTGAAAAGTAATTCACCATTTCTGTTACATTCTGCATGCAAAGCTGTACTTTTCAGACATTGAAATCTTCGTAACTTTTTTTCCTCCTCATGTACACAAAATTACTGTAAAAAGCTTGTGTTTGTTATTATCATGTACCTACAATGAAGAACTGCCTATTGAACGTGATATTATCGATAGCAAAGGAATATGCAAGCGCAAACTTTGATAAAGTAAAGTTTTGACATTATATTGCATGACAATACCTGGCTTTAAAACTTACTACATAACTAATAATACTATACCTTATATAAATAAATAGCACTGTGTAAGCAGCAAAAAACCACATAAATTGAGAATGACTTGACGGCATTCCATACTCTGTCCGTAGAGCAGCATGTAGTGTATCATCACCTGAAAAAAATATTTACACAAGTCTCAGATAAGTCTTAGGTTCAAAATAAAATGTTCTAAATTTCATTTAGTTGGAACTCGAGAATCATAATCTGAAAAGATAGTTCCAATCTACTACGAAAAATAATGTACAAACGAACACCAAGATAAGAGAGAACAAAAAATGGTTATATTACTCTCACAATTCACTAGAAATCATGCTGTCAATTATTTTTTTAAATCTAATTCAGCAAAATGGTAGAACAGAATTGACATGCAAAGAATTGCAACCTCCTGAAATAATGCATAATAGAAATTAAAATATAAATCTGAACCAAATATTTTTTCACTTATGAAAAAAAAAAAATTATGGTAATTGTTCGATTGATTCACCTGTTTGGTGATTCACATTTTAATTTCAATCTTCATGCATATTCCTCAAAGTCGATGTGTATCTCTGTAGATGTTTTGCAAGATCAGGGTTCCCAAGGCAATTTCAAAATAGAATTCCATGACTTTTCCATGACTAAATTGCTGCTTCCAGTGACTTCTTTTCTGGCAGTTTCCAAAAAATTACACATTTTTCTTGATGGCCTCCATCAACCCTCACGACCACAAAGTATGGGAGTTAGGAAAAAATGACATCCAGGAACGCTGCCATAGCCGTGCAGAATGTGCTACTTCATGACTTTTTGATGACTTTTAGAAACTTTTCTTAATTCCCTGACCTTCCATGACCACAGAATTTTCCAGGATTTAGCAGGATTTTCCATGAATGTGTGAATCCTGTGGATAACCTGGAACACTGCCATAGCCAATCCGAAAGTGCAACTCCATGACTTATCAATGGCCTGACGTGTATTCTGATGTCCAGTTTGAGTTTACATCTGGGGTTTAAGTATGGGAAGCCAAAAGAGGCTTGAATGTATAACAGTCGGCGTTTAATTTACCAGCACATTTGGCACTCATAGTATTAAAAACTGTCTTGGAATGAAAACTTGAATAGTATTCTACATTACTAGAGCATGGGAAAAGAGAGCAGTTAACATAAGAATTATACAGTTTAAATAAAGTTTTGGTACTTTTGGCTACCCATACTTCAACCACAAATTTAGACTTGAGTTTAAGCTAAACCTGATGTCAGAATACGGTCCAATGACTTTTACAATTTTCCTGCTCCTGACTTTTCAGGACCATGCAGCATTTTCCAGGATTTTAGAAGATTTTCCATGACTTTATGGACACTAATAATAACTTACCTCTACATGGTCTTGGTTCTTGAATGGTGTGTTTGGCGACCCAGTTGACGCTTTCACTTAGTACAATACCACCAAAGAATGTGATCTATGTGGAATTAACAAGATGAAAGATCATTAAAACACCTCTCATCCAGCATGGAGAGCAAAAGAATTGTCACACAACCACTGTGGTTTGCGATTAATTGCTAATCTGTTAGCGATTCATATCAATCGCAAGTCTATGGCAAACCATGTACTAAAGTTTGCAATTGATCGCAAAATCAAATAGCGACTAATCGCAAAGCTTTATGTTACGGGGCCCTGGGCGGTGTTTCATCAAATCGTTCTTAAAGTTATGCACGACTTTAAGAAAGACTAGACTATATTAACAAGTTTATTGCGCATAAGATTCTCGATCATTCAGCCCAAGAACTGATACCAGTCATGCGTAAAGTCTTTCTAAAAGTCTTCCACAACTTGGTGAAACACCATCCTGGGGCCTGAACACAAAGTATAAATGGGGCTCCTTTCAATGAAATCACAAGTTTAAGCTTGTTGGCAATTCCACATCAGAAAAATTGGGAAATATCTTTTCAAAGCACCTCATACTTTGCTAAGATGCAGTATACTGCATGCAAAATTTGCGTGGAATCTGTGAAGTATATGCCCTTCATTATGATGGATGTATAATATCAATGGAAATATTCAAGTTGAGTTGGCTTGAAATTAATGAAAACATTAAGCTCCATGTCTCATTTTCTTCCATTTTTCATAAAGCATTCATTTCCTTTTTCTATAAAAATAATAAACACAAACAAATTACAAGATAACATACTGTAGTAAAAAAGTTATTTTCCATGTAAATGTATTATTAAAAAAGGATAGGTGAGCAAAAATTCTCAGAGACAGATCAAGTTTTCAAAGAGTGGCATTAATTTTGACATCCAAACAACTCTTTTTCTTCACTTAATTGATGAAAAATGTATTCAACTCACCGTATGTAATTCTCTTCTGAACAGGAGTAGTGTGACAAAACCAACAAGAATGATAAGAGGCACTAGACTCATGTAGGCAAGCAGCTTCCCAATTATATCATCTGTATCAGGGAAAAATAGGAAAAAAGAAAGAAAAAAGAGTGAATTGAATTGACATTGAATTGGAGGTGTTGTGGTGTAGTGGTTAGGACTCTCTCCTTTCAACTACAGGGTCGCGGGTTCGAGTTCCACCCATGGTGTTTATTTCCTTCAGCAAGAATTTCATCCATATTGTGCTGCACTCGACCCAGGTGGGGTGAATGTGTACCTGGAAAGATTTTTTCCCTTGAAATGCAGCTTACTACTTACAGCTGCACTGCTAAAGCCAGGGTAATTATGCTACATTGTAGAGCGCTTATGGACGACTGATTATTGTTAGTTTCTGCTTCCACCATCAGGCGATCAGAAAGATATTACTGCTCATACCCCGCCATCAGAAGTCAGAAATATTTTGAGCTATTCTTATAATTTTTTAACTTTGTGACCTTTGACCCCCCTGAACCCATAATCTTATTTCATCCTCACATGCTTTCATACTAGAGTTAAGTTGGGTCAAAGTCCTTTCCACGGTTCTGAAATTATCATGGTCACGGTTTTCAGATGGACCCATAGACTGACGCACAGATGCACACACACGGGCGGGCGAACGATCGGATGAACAACTTGAACAAATAATGCCTCCAGCACCATCTTATGGTGGCAGAGGCACAAAAAGGCTTACACATTTCATTACATTGACAACAATATTGAGTTTGAATGCATCACGGTGTAGTGGTTCTGACATTCCCACCCATGACATTAATTTCCTTCAGAAAGAAATTCATCCTCATTATGTTGCACTCAACCCAGGTGAAATGGACATCTGGTAGGACTTCTTTCCTTGAAAAGGCTTATGCGCCTAATAGCTGCGCTGTTAAAGCCAGGGTAATAATACTGCAATTGTAGAGCGCTTAGGGAATTCTTCATAAAGAGTTGATAAGCACTATATAAAAACCGTTCATTATCATTATTATTAGCATGAGTGTACACATGTATACAAAATTATGTATGAGTGTATTATGCATGGATCTTTCAGCCTGGAGACAATGTAATTAGCTCTGCTCCAAAGGGTTTCGAGGGAGCCTGATTCATGGAATGCATTGATGCCATCCATCCTAGAATTATATGCATGAGATGTATTTTCATATGAACTCTAGGCTTTCATCATCAGTGAATGGCTAGTCTGCAAGCACATACCCTAGGCTTTCGGTGTGTGCATGCGCTGAGCGTTAGGGTATGCATTGTGTGACTACATCACACACAGCGTTGTTCTTTCCTACAGCAATGCAGTGTGTCATGTAGTGAAAGATTGCATACTCGCGCCTCTTTGTCTCGCGCCTCTGAATAGGCGACTAAAGAGATGGCATGTTTAAATGCTATATACAGTCAAACCTGTCTATAGTGGCCACTGTCTATAGTGACCACCTGTATATAGTGGCCACTTAGATTGATTCCCTCCAGGTGAACATGCATGTTATAGAACCTGTCTATAGAGGCCACCTGTCTACAGTGGCCACTTTTTCTGTTTCCCTTGGGGTGGCCACTGTAGACAGGTTTGACTGTATTATTATTATTACTCTATATCATGATCACACTGAAAGCCTAGGGTATGTACTTGCAGACTAGTGAATGGCCAGGAGTATAGTCATTGTGGTCCTGTTTCACTCACTTTTGTTCAGCTGTTGCATTATTCACATTCTAATTTCGATACCATGCCTATTCCGCACGGTTTGCATCTCTGAGAATGCAGTCTGCTACCATGGCGGTAACTAAATTGAAGACGCTTTCATCTCAATCTTGTATCTATCAAACGGGGATTCGACTGAACGATAAAGTAAAATTAATATGGAGAGGAAGAATAGAAGAAGGAATGGATAAGGGAAGGAAAGAGGAAGACAACCCTAAAATACATGTAATATAGTGAATTGAGTGCAGGGAGAGAGAAAAGAGCAAAAAAGGAGAGGAGATGGAGGGATAGAATGATGGTAGTCATGAAACTATGAAAGAAAGGGTGGAAGATATTTTCATTTTGACGATCTTGTACAGGGTTCACTTGTAACAATTTGGAAGAGCATTGGGTAGAAAATTTAGGTACATTAGGTACATATCAATTCTACTATTAAATTGTAATTTTATGTGAGTACATTGTAATTTATGATTTTATGTTTCGCAGATCAGGCTAATCTGAATAAATATTCGTGAATAAATAAATAAATAAACAGAGGGGGGGGGGAAGAGCAGGGCATATTAAATTAATTGCAGGCCACCAAAATCCAGGTACTGGATGCCCTACTACACACTGGCCTTAATTTCCTCAACGGCCTTGGATATTTTGGGTGCCCTTTTTCATTCTTCCCATTGGTGCTGTACGTATACCAGTGTGCCCTTTTAGTGGTCTTGCCCCCCCCCTCCCC
>BQKZ01003073.1:0-41567 GCA_036244855.1 Temnopleurus reevesii | reverse complement strand
ATGCATGCCAAGCATGAAGCATCATTCGCGAATCTGCTTCTTCATGTGTACAGGGTTGTAGAGTCTGCCAGACATTTGAAGGGGACTTCGATTTCACCTCCTCTTCTTGTGTTGTAAGAAGCGTTTTTCCAACTGGAACATCCAGTGTCTGCAGAGAGGATGCAAGGAAACTGAACAATGTCTTCTTGTTGGAATCTACCCGAAGAAAACTGTTCCAGTTGTGTGGAAGTGATGTCTGTTCAGTTACATTGTTACGTGGTGTACCAGTTCCTCGACCCAGCCGAGTGCCTTCTTTAAGACTGTCTGTTCTGTAGGTATCCCATACAACATCAACACGTTTCACCGCTGTCTCGTTCAACTTTCTGACGATGTAAGGAAGAAATTGATTCTGTGCATAGTCACTAAATGTCTTGACTACTTGGTTGCACTTCTTGGGCTCCAACAGATAAACTAACGCAGCCCCATCAAATATGCACATTTCTGCCTTGGGCGCCTCCTTAGGATGTGGTGTAAGAGCTTCCAAACAGGGCACAAGATCAGCTTTGCCAGTTGGTGGACGCATTGTGCCGATATCCTCAGCAAAGGCCGGGGGGGCGCAACTGTGACATTCGTGTTCAAAGAATGCATCAAGATCCCCATCCCTTGCTTGACAATGTACATTCTTGAGAATAGTTCAACATTGTTTGTCATGTTAGTCATCTTCATCTTTGACTTTGAAGATGTTTTCTTGGCCTTGGATTTGAATACTTCAAAGTTGTTCCTTGGAATGTTGTCATAGAAAGTCATGGAAGTATCTTCAATTCTGTTCTCCATGAATTGCTTGAACTGCGTTTTGTCAGCTTCCTCAATAGATCGGAGTGTGACATTAACTTCATCAGGCATGATGACTTTACTATCAAGTGCATACAGATGTTTAATGTCTTCGGCAAATGGATTCCCCAGTTTCTCAAAAGAGCTGTTCGTGTTGCTGAGGTCCACTGCGAATGATTTCTGCACGCTAGGTCTTTGCTCATGGTGGCAGTCATCAGCTTCCTTCTGATTCTGCAAATGCTCCTCAAATTCACTAACTATTCTAGCTATTTCAGGACCAGCAACCATCCATCGGCGAAGAGCTGCTTCATTCTCGGTGATTCCAATGATGCCTCAATCGCCTTTAACTACAGCATTCTGCTGCTCGTGCATCTGATCATGTGGCAATGCTGAGAACCTGCGGGTTGACTTCTGAGTGACAAAGTACCCAGCAGCAAATGCTTGATAGGTATCTATGGAATCGTTAGGAAGTTGCTGAAGGTCTGCAATGTGCACTGTCAACCATCTGGCATAATGGCAGTGGTCCATTGCGAACATCCAGGGAATGATGGCCCGGAGAGTATCCATGTACAACACAAAAGTGGCTTCCTTCTGAGATCTAATGAATGCTAATAGAAGGCAAACTAGCTGCAGGACTTGATTCCAGTAATAAAACTGGGGATGATTTTCGGCCATCCTGAGCTTCCAGGCATCGAATGGTTGAAACTGTTCACTCTCACATTTGTTCAGATATTCTTTAAAGGCGCTTTGCTGCAGAGAGTACAGTGCTGCTGCAATAATCTGATGTGCCCACTGGGCCCTTGCTGTCTGTGTTCCTTTCCAAATGCTTTCTGCTCGGCCATCTGTTGTAACGCCTGCATCATTAATGAGAGTCGTCCAACCACTACCTTCCAGGAAGTCACCAATGACTTTCAACAATGCCATCTCCATGTGAAGTCCCCCCATCATGACTACAAACTTGTCTTCACCGTACACGTTTGGCCATGTCAACTGGATCTTCTTCGCAATCGCGTAGAGTGGCTGATCAACAGTGATGACGGGAACTCGACCCGGATTCACTAGATTAATTGCCTGCTTGATCATGTCCATTCTATGTTTCACCATTGCCAGAGTATGAGCACTTTCTCGAAACATAGGTAACAATCCTGTAATTGCAGGAGGCCGTGGAACTCCAACCTGAATATTTGACATGAAAGCTGACCAGGATGGATTCTCGTCACCGTCAAGACAGCCATTCTCCTGCAGTTTGTACACGAATGAAAGCCATTTACTTTCCTCATCTTCGATTATGCCTGACATAACTGGAGTTTACTGATCATCAAGCTTTCTTGCAGTAGGCTGACTAGTCGGGAATGCTGCAGGAGGAACATCGCTGTAGAATGTAGGTAAGGAGGGAACTTTAATTGTCTTAGGCTTTCCCTTCTCATCCTCATTTGTGCTTTCATGCATTCGGCTTGTTCCACTTGTGTCATGTGATACGCGTTGTGTTAGCGATATTGCAGTTCCATAAAATGAACTGCGAGAAGAAGTAGAAGATGGGTTGTGGTCAATGTTGTCTAAGTTACCAGTTGTGAATAACCCATTTCGCAGTTTTGTATGGGAAATCAACTAAAGGTGATTTTCAATGGCGGCCATCTTGGATTTCAAAATGGCCGTCGACCAGTTGGTCGAATCACTTGGATATGTCTATTTTTTAAATCAGCATGCAAAATATCTTAATATACCAAATTTCAGTGTCACATGTAGTGCAGAACCAGAGATATTCATTTCAGTGATTGCTCGCGGCGGCCATCTTGGATTTCAAAATGGCCGCCGACCAGTTGGTCGAATCAACTGGATATGTCTATTTTTGAAATCAGCATGCAAAAATACCCTTATATACCATATTTCAGTGTCACACGTACTGCAGAACCCGAGATATAAATTTCAGTGATTTTTCATGGCGGCCATCTTGGATTTCAAAATGGCCGCCGATTGGCTGATCTATTCACCCAGAAATGAAACATTTTGAAATCAGCACCCCAAAATACCCATACATACCAAATTTCAGTGCCAAATGCGATGTAGAAAGGGAGAAAACCACGATTGGCCATTTTCAGATGGCGGCCATCTTGGAATTCAAAATGGCCGCCGATTGACTGGTTTATTCACCCGGACATGAAAAATTTTGAAATCAGCACCCCAAAATACCCATACATACCAAATTTCAGTGCCAAATGCGGTGTAGAACGGGAGAAAATCACGATTTGTCATTTTCAGATGGCGGCCATCTTGGATTTCAAAATGGCCGCCGACCCGATGCTCGGATCGTCTGTGGCCGGCAATTTTTGAAATCAGCGCCTCAAAATACCCCTATCTACCAAATTTCACGCTTTCTGCCGGATTCGAGCAACATTTTCACATATCTGCCTGACTACTCTATTTACAAGAAGCACTTAGAGCACTTATGAGCATAATAGAAAAAAGGATTTGTACAAAATAAAACACCTTCCATAAACAAGTATTCCCTGTAGCTAAATGCAGAAATTTCCTTCCCTCTTATTTGGTAGAAGAAAGTCGGAGCGGTGTCATACCTGTTACAGTGAATAACATACCAGGGAAGCTATTTTCTCAAGTTCATGCAGTTAGGCTAGAGTGAAGTCATTTACTTTGTCCAATTCATTTGTCCCTTATGCTCAGAGTGGCGTTAATGCATGTGGGATGGTTCCATACAGGGGCAGATCCAGGATTTTTTTTAAAGGGGGGTGGCACAAGTGTCCATTTGTTCCCCCAAAAAATGAAAATTAAATATTCTAATATGCGATTTCCTGGCATCTAAGACCCTATTTCTAAAAAAAAAAAGAAAAAAAGAAAAGATAAAGTGAGTCATATACCGCCTAATTTCCTCTCGTTTTCCCCTTTTTCTTTTATTTTATTTTGGCCAAAAAATAGGGGGTGTAACCTGGGACGCCCTCTCCCCCTGGATCTGTTACTGCTACACCTGAACCGATTATTGCAAATCCCTCTCTGTTTGACCCAAAATATGAAATTCATATTTTGTCTTAAATACAGTGGAAACTCGGTATAACAAGGTGCTTGGGATGGACCATCAAAAATACCTAGTTACAGCAGTAATCTCTTTATAGCAGAGTTAAAAAAACAATGAATTATAATGAGCTGGGACCAAATTTTTAACCTCATTATGGCAGATATTTCGATATATCAGATCTGTTTATAGCAAGTTTCCATTGTAGATCTATTCCACTTCCGCTCTGTGTAATTTACCCTTTATCAGACAAAATTGTAAAAATTGCAAAATTGAAGCTTTGTAAAGGATCTGTATGAGTGACTGCTACATGTAGGCCTACAGTCAAACCACTTTATAAAGAGCACTGATATAACGAACTCTTGTTACAACAAAGTAATTTTCCTGGTCCCATCTATTTGTATTGTATTATATTTTTGGCCCTGATATAACAAGGTTCCAATATAAAGAGGTAATTTCTCTGGTCCCAACAACCTTGTTATAACGAGGGTAGACTGTATGAGAGATCAGTAACTGTCATAGCCAATATTTTAGCATACACAAACTTTAGCAAATTCACTGAATTTCAGGCCTTTTCACACATTAGGGAGTTGTTATCTTCTTGTATTTAAACATTTGTGTACACAAGTCTATGGACATCCTAATGAGTGATAATTTTAGTGAAATAATGGTTTAAAAATTTGCAAAAATTTCAGCTTTTACATGATGTCAGACTGCTTTTGTAAAAGATTGGATACAGGAACAGAACGTGTTGAAAAGTCGGGGGGAGATTTGTATTACTATTCTTACATACTCCAACCATATATTTTATGAAATTCCTGTGTTTTAACCCATCCACAACTACTGAATACTGTAGGTTCCATTGGCTTTGTGCATGGACTACCCGGTTCCAGTAGTCAATGGGTTAACAAGACCAGAGCTGCCAACCAGTACGGATTCCTTTCCACATTTCAACTCTATTACACATAGCAAGGGAGTGTTCAAATGAATAGATATTCAAGATCAATTTACAAGAGAAGAAGAATATAATCCAACACACCTGTTTCTCCGCGAAAACGCTTTATCATCCACGGCATAAACTTTTTATTGATTTAGGGTGTGAATCAAATGAATGTTTTGCTGTTACAAAATGTCATACCTCTCGATCTTATAAATAGCTTCCAGATGCTTTCCAGCTGATACCATTGATTCAAGGGTACAAAGAGGTGGTATTGTGGACATAACAATGTATCACTTAATTACTGATGGCCATATAATAAAGTACTCCATAAGAAAACGAAAGGGAAGGAAAATACGGATTTTGGTTGGCAGCTCTGCAAGACCCTCATGAAACAAAATGGCAAATCCTTGTACATTAAATGAAATTGTTTAATTATTATTTTGAGCATTTTTCCTGTTGTTTGCTTGTATATTTTAAAGGAACCTGGCCCGTTCATGGGAAATCTGTATCTGGAAACAGAGAGAAGAAAGCAATACAACAAAGGAAGTAGAAATAACATTGGTTTATTCACAACTCAACTTGTACACAAAACAGTTGACAAATTAAAATTCCCTTCGTTTTCCAATCTGATATCTAAAAATATACGACACTTGTCCTTTAACATACCTAAACATAATCTGCACTTTACTTGTAATGCATACATCTTTTCATAAAAGAGCTTTCAAACAAGGAAAATAGGCTGTAAAAAGAAAGAATATCATGTACATCTATATACAAGTATATATTGCATTTTAGTAGAATACAACAGAGACCTCCATTACCTGATACGTACAGTACAGCATGTCAAAAAGGAGTTCACAACTGAGATTTTGGCAATCATTTTATGAATTATCAAGAATTTACTGTTGACTTTATATATTGGCTGTGAATTGTGTTTTCTACGGAAGCTTAAAAGTGCCACCCAGAAGCACAGAAAACTATCTTGGGAAGCCAACACCTTACACGCCAAAAAATCAGACAACGAGAACTCGGATATCATCCCATCTACATCCCTCAAATATACATTCTAAGATGCGGAGAACTCTTAATCTCATCATTTATACATCATAAAGAGATGATCAGACATATTATCTCATCATCTCTAATTAAAGGCTTCAACATGATGAAGTGCAAGAACTTGTCATCTTATTTTTTCGCTTGTAATATGTGAAATTCTAAAGATAATTATATGTGATCGGGGCGGCATTAAGCTTCCTTAAATTTCCACAACAGGTTTACACGATGTGATAAAATGATTGCCAAAATACTCGCTGTTGTGAAACACTTTTACTTCCTTACAGACAGCATGTACTACATGAAATAATAAAAAAATGTGGTATTAAAACAAATTCCTCTCAAACATCTTTTGGCAATATTTTTTTCCATTATTACATATCATCACACACTGTCAATGGAAATTAAACAAAAACAGGAAAAAAGGGAATTAAAAAAAAAATTGGAAGGTGTGAGCCATAGTATTTCACTGTGAGCAGAAGGGACAAATGTTTGGGACAAAGTAAACAACTTCATTCAGTTTTTCACAATAATTTTGTGATCACAAAAGAAAGTGTCTTCCCTGACCATAAACAAACTAAACATGTGCAACATTTTTTCATTATTTCTCTGCAGAACAAGATGGGAGGAACTTTCTTCAGTGTTTTCATGTATCTAGTTATTGCGAATTCTTAAATTGAAGTTGTTAACTTTGTCCTAAACCTTTGTCAGTTTTACTCATTGTGCTGGCTTTTCATTCAGCATAAAATTGACAAATGATTTTAATGAAAACTATTTGATTACTAGTATTTCTTTAACTTCAAATGAATGCCATCTGTCATATTCTTTTGTGTAAATTCTTGTTTCTTCTTTTCCAACAAGAGATACATGGTTCATGAAGTTTAGAACATTTTGCTTCTGATTTTTTGTACAAACCTGATGCAATATCAAACTGATGACATAAAATTTAAAAAAAATTGTACATGTATAAAATAATACAATATAGATATCATTTTGTTACAATGTAGTACTTTAATGCTTTTAATGATGTTTGCATTTACATGAATACCACGTTTTACCTGTAGTTTTTGGTTTCTCTCCTTACCTATCCTATATAGATTTTGCAGACCACTACATGTCTCCTTGGTTATATGCTAATGTTAAATAGAATCTGTGTTTCAAGTAAATTTGCAGAATCTAACTACCATTATCTCACACTTCATTTCAATTATGAATTGTTTAAAACCATTGTTGCAGTAACTATGACTATCATTATCATTTTCATTTTGCAATTTCAAAACATAAAGTTCTGAAAGTTGATTAGAATGTGCCAGTCACATTTATTGTTTCATGCACATGTTATCAAATGTGCTGACTGTATGCAAATGAAAATGGGCGTTTCATTTCTTTCAACTTTCTAGTAACACCCCCTAATCATAAGGCCCAAATACTAGATATGAAAGGTAGGTTTTTGAAGTGTTGGGAAGGTTTCAAATGTGGAGGGTAGTCTGGATGTATACGATTCATGGAACTGCCAATACATGAGACAAGTATTATTCAATTTCGATATCATTACTCTAAAAAAATTGAAACAATAAAAATCACACTGCTTTCGGATTAAAAACATTACATAATTGTGGAAAATAAAAAAGGAAGAGTCAGCTTATATTAAAGATAATATTTTTTAGAGTGACCATACAACTGAAAAATACATTGCTGGTAGTCTTGCAAACCTGCATACAAATACATAAACGTTGCAGTAAACCGACATAGCAACAGTCATGTTCAAACCAAAGCTAAAGAAAGAATATGCATTTCAACACTATATTTGTGTGCTTGCCGCTATGTCAGGGTGTCTATAGTGTAATTGAAGCTGTCTGATGTTCATATGCTGAATAATTAAACCACCATCTCTTAAAACAAATATAAAAGAGGAGAACAATGATGGGAAGCTATTCATTAACTGACCATGCTTGATGACCCCGCCCTAATCCAAAGAAGGCAGGAGGAGGGGTATTGGGATCAAACATCGGGGGAGGTTGTAACATGTCAAAGTCCGGTGGTAGAGCCAGGCCAGGAATGGGGTTGGGGGTGGCCTGGAAGGAAGGAGGAGGGATGGGTATACCCTTGGGGAGGTTAGGAGGGGGTAGTTGATTCATGCCCATGGCACCTGTCCTGCTGGGCATGGGGGGCATCGGAGGCATGTTCGGAGGAGGGATGTTCGTCGGCATCCCTGGAGGTAAACTCGGTGGCAGGAGTGGGATCGGTTTGAAGATATCGTTGAAATCCGTGAAACTACCGGGCATCATGCCCTGTCCCGTTCTCCCAACGATAGGCATACCGCTCGCCATTGGTCGAGACCCCTGCGGATTCCCGAAGGGGTACACGCCACGCCCCTGGCCCCCATTCTGCATCTGTCCCATGATGCTCCCGTCCATCGATCCATCCCTCTTTGGGCTCGGAACAAACGCCGGAGTGTTCGGGTTCAACCCCATCATGCCCTGGGTCATCGGAATCTGCGGCGGTTGCCCCTGGGCGTTCTTAATCTGCTGCCCTCTACCAATGCCCACTTTCCCCATATTCGCTCCTCGTCCGATGCCTCGTTGCGGATTCGGCATGCTTCCAGTGGAACTTCTCTGCAGAGGACTAATCGCAGCTGTCTGCTTCTGGCCGACACCTCGATCGGACACATGTCTTTGGTGCGCGGTGCTTCGCATCGTCTGTGACTGATTGTCTCT
The DNA here is from genome assembly GCA_036244855.1 of Temnopleurus reevesii. Lineage (NCBI taxonomy): Eukaryota > Metazoa > Echinodermata > Echinoidea > Temnopleuroida > Temnopleuridae > Temnopleurus > Temnopleurus reevesii. Next base: position 33,022 of record BQKZ01003073.1, on the reverse strand, counting down.
AGTGTTCTGATCCGGAGAGAACACGCTGCTGGAATGGTCTTGGGGTGGAGAGTTGAAGACGTTATCAGGTGTGGTTGGAGTGAGAGATATCGATGATCCAAGTGACGTCTGGGCAAGCTTTGTAGAGATTTCCCCTGTTCAGAAAAAATCAAACAAAGCTAAATAATGATCTTTAACTTTTTTTCTCAAGACTGATGGGTAAATGTGAACAACACAACTACTTTATCTTATTAATACATTTGATTCATTTAATTTCTTTTTTTTTCTTTGAAGGAAAATTCATGTTGCTTACACAAAAAAAAGAAACAACCATGTGAAAACGACAAATTCGATGAACACAAAATTGTGAACTGGTCGCAACAGTGCAATGCTCTACAATTACACTGAGAGATGCCAAAGGATCTGGAAAGTGCATGAGACATATTTTCAAATCAATTCAAGGCTTACAGCACAAGTGAATGGCCGAGGGCATGATTATTGTCATATTTCATCTCACTCTTGTTCCACCATTTGGTTATTCACACTTCACTTTTTCCTCCTTCATACTCTAGAATGATTGACATATGTGTTCAGCACACACACATTTATCTTGTTGTGTGTATTATAAAAAAATCCAGATTGCATTGTGCAACGCTTTTTTTCAAAAATGGCATTGTAGAGCCCCCAAACAATTTTTTATTTTTTGTTATTATATGACACCTACCTAGTGATCCTGTAGCATTTTCCTGACTGGTTTTGAAAGATTGGGTCTTCTCCAGCCTTCTTTCAATATCCTTCATCAAGCCCTCGATGAAGGTTATTTCATCCACGTCTACAGCACCAGAGTTGCTCATGAGATCTTTTAGAATCCTTTCCCTAATGAGAAAAGAGAGAGAAAGAGAAAACAAGAGTGTGAATCAACATGGTTATATCCTATTCCGAGGTCCTGTTGCCATTTTCTGACAGGTTTTGAAACTATTTTGCATCCTATATTTTCAATATCATTCATGAACCCTTCAATGAGTGTGATTTCATCCACATCTACAGTACATGTACAAGAGTTGCTCATGAGATCTTTGAGAATCCTTTCCCTAAGTAATCAACAGAAAGAAAGAGAGAACAAAAGTGTGATTAAGCATTTATGGTCAGTGATATAATATCTACTTGGCAATTCTGTTGCAATTTCCTGACAGGTTTTGGAGCTATTTTCCAGCCTTTTTAAAACATCGTTCATCAACCCTTCGATGAATTTGCTTTCATTCACATCCATAGTGCCAGAGTTGCTCATTAGATCTTTTAAGATCCTTTCCCTAAATTAAGAAGACAAAATTGAGAGCAGAGAGTTTGAGTAGATCTTTAAGTCAGGATAGATTTTCTTATGCCCTGACTATAGTTCACCATGTACTCTCCTTGTGACAAGCGTACGATGCTGGTATTTGGCAATTTGGTAGTGTCCTCTTATTCAAAGATTACATTTGCATCCTCTCTTGATACTTGTATCATTTCTTAGTGACATCTCATAAATGTCTGACGTCCATCTTTCTGAAAGTTAAAGTTTTGACCTTAGAATGTTGATTTGCATTTCAGAGGTACAAAGGGTCACAGACTTCTGTGGAACCTGTCACATCCTTTTTTCAAATCTAACCTTAATTAGCCCCAAACTTTCATGCTTATATTAAAGCGATTTCCCAGCAATCCCTGCTGTTTTGAGAGTTTAGATAATCTCACATGTCTTTCAGCCCAATTTGCAGAAACCCTGCAAGAAAATATAGTCGGCATAGGGGATGTTGCTATAAAGTTGCATTTTGATCGCAAGTTGCATTTGATTGGAAGGCACCAATCAAACTCATTCTTTCATGTGTGTCTTGTTAAAAGTGCAGATGATGTGAGAGTGATAATGCACATTCCAATTTGCAACTGGTTTGCCATAAATTGCAGCTATGTAGCAACACGCCCTACATCTCACATCAGATTCTAGGTCCTGCAATTTAGCCCCATGAAAAGTATAGGATGAGAGAAATGTTTTGCCTATACATGTAAAATTGGAAATTTCTGGATAACAGCCTACATTTTCATTAAGCTACTTATAGGATTCTGTCTTATATTGACTATTATTATTACAGGTAAGTCTGCCTGTGTGATATCTCTTTGTTTCACAAACATCTGTTCGAAGAGGCAAATAACAAAGTTTTTGTATAATTTGTGGGGTTTTTAAATCTCATCTAATTGGCAATCATTTGACTTAGACAAGTTCGACTGAGGCAGAGTTTACTGTACGGTATCATTATTCTTCCTATAAAAGATGATAGTATTTCAGAATCTATTTTGATGATGAAANTATTGTGAACTGGTCGCAACAGTGCAATGCTCTACAATTACACTGAGAGATGCCAAAGGATCTGGAAAGTGCATGAGACATATTTTCAAATCAATTCAAGGCTTACAGCACAAGTGAATGGCCGAGGGCATGATTATTGTCATATTTCATCTCACTCTTGTTCCTCCATTTGGTTATTCACACTTCACTTTTTCCTCCTTCATACTCTAGAATGATTGACATCTGTGTTCAGCACACACACATTTATCTTGATGTTAAAAAAAATCCAGATTGCATTGATCAATGCTTTTTTTTCTTCAAAAATAGCATTGGAGAGCACCCAATTTTTTGTTTTAATTATAAGGCACCTACCAAGTGATCCTGTAGCATTCTCCTGACTGGTTTTGAAAGATTGGGTCTTCTCCAGCCTTCTTTCAATATCCTTCATCAAGCCCTCGATGAAGGTTATTTCATCCACGTCTACAGCACCAGAGTTGCTCATGAGATCTTTTAGAATCCTTTCCCTAATGAGAAAAGAGAGAGAAAGAGAAAACAAGAGTGTGAATCAACATGGTTATATCCTATTCCGAGGTCCTGTTGCCATTTTCTGACAGGTTTTGAAACTATTTTGCATCCTATATTTTCAATATCATTCATGAACCCTTCAATGAGTGTGATTTCATCCACATCTACAGTACATGTACAAGAGTTGCTCATGAGATCTTTGAGAATCCTTTCCCTAAGTAATCAACAGAAAGAAAGAGAGAACAAAAGTGTGATTAAGCATTTATGGTCAGTGATATAATATCTACTTGGCAATTCTGTTGCAATTTCCTGACAGGTTTTGGAGCTATTTTCCAGCCTTTTTAAAACATCGTTCATCAACCCTTCGATGAATTTGCTTTCATTCACATCCATAGTGCCAGAGTTGCTCATTAGATCTTTTAAGATCCTTTCCCTAAATTAAGAAGACAAAATTGAGAGCAGAGAGTTTGAGTAGATCTTTAAGTCAGGATAGATTTTCTTATGCCCTGACTATAGTTCACCATGTACTCTCCTTGTGACAAGCGTACGATGCTGGTATTTGGCAATTTGGTAGTGTCCTCTTATTCAAAGATTACATTTGCATCCTCTCTTGATACTTGTATCATTTCTTAGTGACATCTCATAAATGTCTGACGTCCATCTTTCTGAAAGTTAAAGTTTTGACCTTAGAATGTTGATTTGCATTTCAGAGGTACAAAGGGTCACAGACTTCTGTGGAACCTGTCACATCCTTTTTTCAAATCTAACCTTAATTAGCCCCAAACTTTCATGCTTATATTAAAGCGATTTCCCAGCAATCCCTGCTGTTTTGAGAGTTTAGATAATCTCACATGTCTTTCAGCCCAATTTGCAGAAACCCTGCAAGAAAATATAGTCGGCATAGGGGATGTTGCTATAAAGTTGCATTTTGATCGCAAGTTGCATTTGATTGGAAGGCACCAATCAAACTCATTCTTTCATGTGTGTCTTGTTAAAAGTGCAGATGATGTGAGAGTGATAATGCACATTCCAATTTGCAACTGGTTTGCCATAAATTGCAGCTATGTAGCAACACGCCCTACATCTCACATCAGATTCTAGGTCCTGCAATTTAGCCCCATGAAAAGTATAGGATGAGAGAAATGTTTTGCCTATACATGTAAAATTGGAAATTTCTGGATAACAGCCTACATTTTCATTAAGCTACTTATAGGATTCTGTCTTATATTGACTATTATTATTACAGGTAAGTCTGCCTGTGTGATATCTCTTTGTTTCACAAACATCTGTTCGAAGAGGCAAATAACAAAGTTTTTGTATAATTTGTGGGGTTTTTAAATCTCATCTAATTGGCAATCATTTGACTTAGACAAGTTCGACTGAGGCAGAGTTTACTGTACGGTATCATTATTCTTCCTATAAAAGATGATAGTATTTCAGAATCTATTTTGATGATGAAACTTTCTATAAAATTGATCCTAATTTTCAAAGAAAAGTAATTATCAAACCAACCTCTTTGTTCTGAGAACATCATGCATCTTTTGCAGATCCGAGGCATCTTGTTCCGTTTCTCCTCCGGCCGACGTCTCGCTGCTTATACTATCTCGGCTTGTATCGTCATCCTGAAAAATTGTGCAATAAAGTAATATTTGCAAATATCTCGAAAATTACTGTAATTTTATAAGCCAATATTTAAGCGAATATCAATTTTTAGCGAATTCATTGAATTTGCAGAACTTTACACACATAAGCAAGTTGTAGTTTTCATGTCTTGAAAGATTACTTTTCAGAAGTACAGTACGGACAGAAATAAAGTTTACAGTTTTCCACCATGTCCCATCAAAGTCTGTGCAAAACACATGCATTTTCGTTGAACTTGGTGGGACAATGGTAACTTTATTTCTGTCAATAATGTATAAGGGCATTCTTATGAGTGAAAATGTTCGCGAATTCATGGTCCTGAAATTTGCGAAAATAAAACCCCAGCAATGATTTCGGTTTATACAATAAATAGACTTGATTCATCCAGTATATAACTATAATAATATAATAAAGTAGGCACATTCTGTGTGGGCCTATTCTGTATCAGAAGAGCATAGCAAATGCCAAGACAAACCAAATTGTGCATGATTTTAGCCAGTGTTCCATTTCTTCATTAAATTTACCTTCATAAGGAAAATCACATCGTACATTCTTATCACCATTTGATAATTTCTAATCTTTCCTTTTCCAAATTTAAGTTCTTAGAAACAACTCGATAAGAGCTTTAAACTTGTTCGATTTTCTTCAAACTTATTTTCCTTCTGCTCATTAATTTTGTTTGCTCCTGTTAAAATATTATTATTTTGGGGTAGACTCTTCTTAGAAACTTACCTCAAGAGGAGGCATCTCATCTGCCAGTGTTTGGACGTGACTGATCAACGCTGGACTGGCCTGACCCGATACCATTAGTAGAGGGGCAACGCTAGAAAGAAGGCGAGAGAGACAGAGAGAGAAAGAGAGGATTAGAGGTTTTACATATTTCTATTAACTTTTAAAATCACCAGAAGACAAGAGAAATATAAAGGTCTTGATTGAAGTCATCTCCTCCGCCAGGGTTTGGACGTGACTGATCAACGCTGGACTGGCCTGACCCGATACCATTAGTAGAGGGGCAACGCTGGAAGAAAAAGGTGGGTCAAAAAAGTAAAGATTTTACAAACCAGATTAAAAAAGAGAAAATTATTTTGGTCTTGGACTAACATTTAACCTAAGCATAAAAAGTAAACCAATGTTCTTTATGATTTTATTACTTACCTACCTAATGTAGAATCCAAAGAATTAATGATAATGGATTGAACGATTATTTCGCCTTCTTTATGACTTTTTTTTGCTATGGACAAACTTTACACAAATTGTCACAAAGGATGTGGAAAGAATATTTGTTGATAATTCTCAGGAAAAATTCTGAAGAATTGAAACAACCCTTTTCTGTAGATTTTAGAAAATGCACATTCCCCTTCCGATTCAAAAGTAGAGGGAGGGAAGGGGCTATTTCACTATTTTATTTGTAAAAAGCATAATAATAATGAACAGCTTTTATTCAACAACTTATCACCTCTTCATGTGAAGTTATGCACGACTTTATTGAGATTAACTGGTATAAATTCTTGCGCTAATTGCACATACTATTATGAATCATTACGCATAAGAAGGGATACCAGTCGATCTTAAAATTGTTCGTAAAGTCTTTCTTATCTTGGTGAAACACCGCCCAGGGTTGTGTTTCATAAAGTTGTGCGTAGATCTACGCATGACTGTCTGGTGATCCTTGCTTTGGCGCGAGTCAGTGCCAGGAGTTATCAATGAAAGAAAGGATCACCAGTCGTTCTTACAGTTGTGTGTAGATCTATGCACAGGTTTATGAAACACAATTCAGGGTTTATTGCAGCACAATAGGCGGGTTTACTTATATATTCAAATTCATGTGCGTTTAACGTAGTTACGCGGTATTCCATAGGCCGGTTGATAACAATAAGACTACAATACTTGGAATCCAGTTTACATACATTACTTGTTGCTATGTCGGGCAAGCCTCAGGCAAGCTTTCGGGTTGTCAAGAACAACCTTTGTGTTAGAGGTATGCATGAAATTTGCATCTATTAGTAAACCCGCCTATGTAGATGAATTTCTTGCTCAAGGAAATGAATACCATGGGTGGGATTCGAACCTAGGACCCTTTGGTTGAAAGACTAGAGTCAGAACCACTACAAACACAAAGATGAATAGGCAAAGATGGGAAGAAATTCCTGTAATTCATTGAGGACCAAACGTGGTAGCAATGATAAAGCTGGTTAAGAATGCACGAAATGCTCACCAACATTTTAGCGAAGTGCTATACAAGAAAAATTATTACCTGGTTAGAAGGAAGAGCTGCAGTTTTGACGGTCTTGTCTTTGAAAGTGGTACACCATCACTGTAATTCAAATAAAATGAACAAGATTTGAAAACAGCACATTTATAAACTTGACTAGACAAAGAATTCTCATTTGCCCCTTCCTAATGTAATGAAAGCTGGGTAGATTGGGTAACAGACTGTGTGGCTATGAAAGTTGGAATGTGGTTCTAAGACAACACTCTTAGGGGTTTTCTATAAAATTGCAATTGATTGCAGGGTGGCAGTTGATCTGCTAACACCAATCAAAACCATTGTTTCATGTTTGTATCATTAGAGATGCACACTGAGTGCAAATCAAATAATTTTGGTTTCAAACTGAAACTGATTTGCAGAAAATTTTTTATCCAATGCAACTTTCTAGCAATACCCCCTAGGTTACACAGTTTGGTGTAAATCTAATAACCATTCACCAAAAACCAATCGAAATCATTTGTCTAAATCACCATAAACAAGTCAAAATCATTTGTCTAAAGAAGGATGATTCTATTGAACGAAGGTCTTTTATATTTAAATAATGTTCCTGAATGTGCTTATTGGTTGGCAGATCTGGAATGTAATGGAACATACCTGGCAAAGCTTTCAGCAAGTTCTGCACTGTCCAACTCCTCCACTATAACCTGCCCAAGCTGGGCTGCCTTTAGCTCAATCTAATCAGATAGGATAAGAAGAATAAGGTCACTTGATGAAACTTTATAACAAAATGTGGGTTGCCATTGAAATGTCAAGACATTGATGAATAAAACGGATGAAGAAGAGGATGAAAAAGAAGAAGTAGGAAGAGAAAAAAAGGAAGGACAACTAGGAGGAAAAGGGGGAGAGGAGAAAGGGGCTGAAGAAGAGGAGGAAATGAAGGGAAATGAAGAGGATGAGGAAGTGGAAGGGGGGGGGGGAATGAGGGGAGGAGATGACAAAAAAGAAGGAGGAAGCGGAGGAAGAGGAGGACGATGAGGACAAAGTGGAAGATGATGACAACAACAATGCTACTTACCATATCAAAGAGAGCATTTTCATCTTGACCAGTCGGCCAGATCAGAGACGAGACCTCTACACTGGTCACAAACTGACCGCCTTGGTCTTTGAATGATATCAGATGAAGGGATTGGCCAGAGACAAGGTCAACTCTGTAAAATAAAGAGAATGTTGACCATACTAAATTAATACAATTCATTTCCAATATCAAACGCAGGGTTAAAGACATTGTTACACATTGTGATTTTCTTATTTAAAAAATAACCAAATCAAGCTGTCTATTTAACATTGATATTACATTGAAAAATATAATGAAGAATGCAAAAAAGGTGGTTATGCAGGCAAGATCAAGATAGGTATGAAAATTGAATAAAGTGTAGAACTGGAACTTTGTCGCCAAAATAAAAGGTCAACACCAACTGATTTTTGTGTCATTTCACGCTCAGTGTTTAATCAGTATTCAGTATTAAACTATTTTATTTCATGTTCAGTGATTAATCGGTATTCAGCCACTAACATCGTACGTGAAATCTCCATTGTATCTAAAGAATTCATTCTACATGTACCCATTATGAATTAATTGAATTATTAAAATAGATTCTTACTTTGTAATGAACCAAGGTTTTTGTTGACCTTGTTCTTCATCTCCTTCTTCTTCAATCTCACTCAATTCCTTGGCCATCTTCTCAATTACATCATCCTCTTCTCGTAGTGACGGTGGGCCGCTATCAGCTGAAATAGAAAGGAAAATCCTCATCATCATTATTTATGTCACCATTATCATTTACAAGCATCATCATCACCATCATCATCTCATCATTATCATCACCATCATCATCTCATCATTATCATCACCATCCTCATCATCATCATCATCATCAACATCATCATCATCGTCATCATCATCACTATCATCCCTTCATCCCTCTCCTCTTACATGATAATTAAAATAAATGACAAAAAAGCCCTTACTTCCGATGTCACCTTCCTTCTTCTCGTCGACTCTTGGGCCATCTCCAGCACAGGTCACTCCTTGACCCTCCGCTTTTGAATCCATCAAGGGTTCCTTAGAATGACCGTCCCCTGACCCGAGGATCTCTTGGACCTCAGAGGACTCCTCCGGCCACTGGAAGCCCTGGGCTGGATCATCGTCAGGTATCGGTAGGCCCATGCCTGTCAGCATCTGGAGACTCACTTCAACCTGCTGGGAGTAAGGAAGAATAGAGTCGAAAAAAAATATTATTTTACTGTACCAGACATCTGAGCAAGGCAACTTTAAAAACCTTATCGCCCGATTCGGACTGACAAAAGAATTGCCAGGTGAATTATTCTTGTATTGCCCGCTCAGAATAGAAAAGCACATTTATATATGATACCAAGAGCTCTAAAACCGTATGATTCAAAAGGAGGCAGTTTGGCAAAAAAAGAGGAAAGAGACTGGATCCCGGCATCAGTCACCCATTGACAGGCTCCTTCAAGAGACATGGACCGATTCTAGCCAAGGGAACCCTTGGGTGTGGTCATCGTCAGGGACGGGTAGGCCCATGCCCGTCAGCATTTTGAGGCTCATTTCAACCTGCTGGGGGTAGGCAAGAGTACACAGGTATTTCCATGGGGTTGTGTCAACTTTTTCTTGCAATTTCCATGATATGAGGGTATCAACTTTATCATTTCACCTTGAAGATCAAATTAAAACTTGTCAATCTTTCTTATATTGATGAAAAATTGCCCTCTTTTCTCATTAATACACAATTGAATGGGAATTCTTTTCTTGATTTGAAGCTACAGTCANAGGTTTTTGTTGACCTTGTTCTTCATCTCCTTCTTCTTCAATCTCACTCAATTCCTTGGCCATCTTCTCAATTACATCATCCTCTTCTCGTAGTGATGGTGGGCCGCTATCAACTAAAATAGAAAGGAAAATCTTCAACATCATTATTAATGTCACCATTATCATTACAAGCATCATCATGACTTTGTATGAATGATTTATAGAATAAGGCTAAACATCATAATCACTGTCATCATTATTATCGTCATCATCATCATCGTCGTCGTAATCATTTTCATCATCATCACCACCATCCTCTTGTTACTCTTCATCACCATCTTCATTAGTAGCATTGTCACCATTGTCTCTTCCGCTCCTACCTCTCCCTTCTCTCCCTCCTCTACCTCCCCCCTCCTACTCATCATCATCAACATCATCATCGACATCATAATCATCGTCATCATCATCATCATTATCATCATCAGCACCATCATCATCGTCATCATCATCACCGCCTACCTAATGAAAAACAGAATAAACAGCATCCTAATCATCTATGATCATAATTCAACAACATGTTACGTGCAAGCTCATCTTCTTTCTCATCTGCTTTTTGACCATGTCCAGAACTGGTCACCTCTTGGACCTCTGAGGACTCCTCCGGCCACTGGAAACCTTGGGCTATGTCATCATCACCATCATAATAATTATAATCATCACCATCATCATCATCATCACCATCATCATCATCATCAAAATCGTAATCATCATCAACATCATCATCATCATCATCTTCACCATCACTATCACCATCATCATCATCATCATCATCATCACCATCATCAACATCATCAAAATCGTAATCATCATCAACATCCTCATCATCATCATCATCTTCACCATCACTATCACCATCATCATCATCATCATCATCATCATCACCATCATCATCATCATCAAAATCGTAATCATCATCAGCATCCTCATCAACATCATCTTCACCATCACTATCATCATCATCATCAACATCATCATTATCATCATCATCATCAGCTCCTTCATCAACAATCAAACAAGTTCTTACGTGCAAGCTCATCATCTTTTTTCTCATCTGCTTTTTGACCATCTCCAGCACTGGTCACCCCTTGCGCCTCTGCTGTTGAATCCATCACAGGTTTCTTGGAATGACCGTCCCCTGACCCTAGGATCTCTTGGACCTCAGAGGACTCCTCTGGCCACTGGAAGCCTTGGGCTGGATCATCGTCAGGTACCGGTAGGCCCATGCCTGTCAGCATCTGGAGACTCACTTCAACCTGCTGGTAGTAGTGAGGAGAACAGTCGAGTTAAAAATATTGTTTACTGTATGAGACATCTGAGCAAGACAACCTTGGAAGCCTTATCACCTGATGCGAATTGAAAAAAGAATTGCCAGGTGAAATATGTTCTTGTATTGCCCTCTCAAGAAAATAAAATACCATTTTTATATGACACCAAGAGCTCCAAAACCGTATGATTGAAAAGGAGAGATGGTTTAGATGAAAAAAGAGGAAAGAAACCATGATCCCAGCATCAGTCATCCCTTGACAGGCTCCTTCAAGAGACCAGGACTTCTCTGGCCACTGGAAGCCTTGGGCTGGATCATCATCAGGCACCGGTAGGCCCATGCCGGTCAGCATCTGGAGGCTCACTTCAACCTGCTGGGGTAGCGAAGAGTACACAGGTATTTCCATGGGGTTGTGTCAACTATTTCCATGATATGAGGGTATCAACTTTGTCACTTCACCTTGAAGATGAATTCAAAATTTGTCAATCTTTCTTATATTGATGAAAAATTGCCCTCTTTTCTCATTAATACACAATTGCATGGGAATTCTTTTCTTGATTTGAAGCTACAGTCATACAAAAATTTACCTTCCTGGATTCTTCTTTCTCCTTCTTTATAAATCTTTACAAACCAACAGGTCAGTGATATGAATATCCTCAGTAGTTGATGCATTACATAAAGATTTGGGAAACCATTTTTTTTAAGTTTCAAGTTTGGCATCTTCTCTTGATGGAATATGGTGTTTTATCTAAAAAACACAACATGAAAACCTACCTGTGGAACTGGAGGAGTGTCCTTGTTGGGGGACGCTACATTTTTCTGCTCAGAGAAGCTTGTAAGACCCTCACTGGCCAACAAATAATTGATATAGATGTCCTCATTGTTCAATGTATCACATACAGGAACATTCTGGAAGTTTTTTTTTATTTTGGCATCTTCTCTCAGTGGAATATGTCGTTTTATCTTAAAGTATTCCCGCATAGAATGGCGCCATCTCTCGTTGAAAGTGCTGCCCCGCTGCAGCTACCAACGAGCCAATTGGAGAAATGCCGTGATCGTGACGTCATCGTATTGCATTAGCTAGCTGCGTGTACCGCAGCCATAAAGCTTATATGGACTTGTTGTGTATTAAATCTTGCATATTCTTTGCTTGTTCCACCCCAATAATCAGAAAAGTTTAGTAAAATCCGAGCACTGTGATATTCTGTTTTAAAATGGAAATTATATTTGACAGATAAAACGTTTTCCCCCTTTTTTGATCATCAGAAAACTAGCCGTACACATTGCAATGTGTGATTACCATCCTGTTGAGCAGATCCAGTTGCGTTTATGACTATGTGAACGCGAACTATCAATTGAGTCAATCTCAATTCAGGTATACATGTATTAGATTTAATATTGAACTAGGACTGAATCATCACTAAATTACCATGATTACTATTCGTCTATTAATGAAAACAGTGAAACATTTTGTTAAAAACTAACAACTTATATTACTCTAGCAGTCGGACGCAGGGTCACTATTCATGTTTTCCCCTTGCAGTGACAATTCACTGCCAGCGCGCACTGGCAAAATGAACTCAAAGTCGGGTAAACATTTTCAAAGCTGTTCAATTCTCTTGAGTTCATGCAAGTAATGAATAAGCTACCCTTTTCCTGATTCAGAGACATTCAAAATATATTACTTGTATAACAATTCCTACACATTCAGATGTACTTTGAAAAAGAAAATGCCAGTCGCAGTATTTCATCACTCTCTCCCGGCCGATCCACACCCCGCAGACCCCGGTGTGCTGGGGTCTCTGGCCGGGTGGTGGATCGAAGAAGGCTCGTGGCAGCTGCTCGTGCGCTCCGCTCCGTATAAAATCAGCTGCAGTATTCTCTGATTTTGCTCAAGACCTATATCGCTGCCAATGTAAGAATCTTCACAGTAATCGTCCGAAATTGAACTACATTCCAAAATCATATCCTTGGTGTTTTGGCTTGAAGAATTGTGGATCATTTTGTCAGAAGAACTGTCTGCTTGTGTGTGTTGTATTGCACTAACTGAATGCAAACCGCTGTGCAGTGAAATGCTGATCAATACGTCACATCGCATAGTGAGAAGGACGAACGTCCCCAATCACTTGACTATAAACAACTAAATATGTGTCTTTCAAAGTGCCCTGTCGCCTTTGTGAATTTATATATGGATTCAAAAATGCTTTAGATGGAATCTAGGACTCTTCCCCCATTTAATGAGGTATAATATGATTGGTTTTTGCATCTTTTAAATTTCTATGCGGGTCTAGGCTTTTCTTGGTATGGCAATTGATGAACAGCTGCATCGTCGTCGCTTTCCTCTGCATTTTCATCATATTCCCCGATTTTGCCATGATTAATCTCGCTGTCCGTGTCAGTACTTGGTTCATACTGTTCTTCCTCCGAATCACATTCCATAACAATATAAGGTCTTCAAAATCATTCTCTGCCATTTTGTACTTTCACGATGCAATTGATAGAGCTGGATATGAGAAAGCGTTCGATGTAGCTACGTGCATAGAATACGTGTGCAAAATTGAGCTTTGCATGCTCAGCAGACGCCGCGCATCCGGGCTCTGAAAAGTAGCATGCAATACAATGACGTATTTTCTCCGCGGGGGGTCAAAATGAATTTTTACGGTGGTTCATTCTCGCAGCAGTGTATATAAGTGTGCTAAAAGGCGTTTATCTCTTTTTTTGCATTTCAAAATAGTTTTAAACAACTTTAAATGGATTCTATAATACTTCCTTGATTTAATGAGGTATAATTTTCCTAATTTACGCACATTTCTAAGTTCTATGCCAGTCTACTTTAAAAACATAACATTAAAACCTACCTGTGGGACTGGAGGAGAATTATTGTTAGGTAATAAACACTGTTTTCTTCTGCTCTGTAAACTGTGCAAGACCTTCATTGACCAACAGATCGTTCATGTATAAATGTTCTCATAACTTTCGCATAGAGAAGAAGACTATGAATGAACTTCAAGAAGAGCCCGTAAGATATCTTCTCTAAGTGACATATAATTATGGTTTTGTTTTTAAACATAACATGAAAACCTACCTGTGGGACTAGACGAGAGTCTTTGCTGGGTGACGCTGATTTCTTCTGCTCTGTAAACTTTGCGAGACCTTCACTAACCAACAGATCGTTTATTTGAATGTTTACAGTGTTTGATACATTGCACAGCAGATTCAGGAAGCCTTTGTTCAAGTTTCAAGTTTGGCATCTTCTCTTAGTGGAATATGTCATTTTATCTAAAAAACACAACATGAAAACCTACCTGTGGAACTGGAGGAGTGTCCTTGTTTGGGGACGCTGCATTTTTCTGCTCAGAGAAGCTTGTAAGACCCTCACTGGCCAACAAATAATTGATATAGATGTCCTCATTGTTCAATGTATCACATACAAGAACATTCTGGAAGTTTTTTATTTCTATTTTGGCATCTTCTCTCAGTGGAATATGTCGTTTTATCTTAAAAACACAACATGAAAGCCTACCTGTGGGACTGAGGGAGCGTCATTGTTGGGTAATGCTGCTTTCTTCTACTCAGTGAAACTCGTAAAGCCCTCATGACCAACAGATCATTTATATGAATAGCTTCAGTGGTCAATGTATCACACACAAGAAGACTTCTGGAACCTTTTTTGGCATATATATGGTTTCATCTAGAAGACGTAACATGAAAGCCTACCTGTGGAACTGGAGGAGAGTCTTTGCTAGGTAACGCTGTTTTCTTCTGCTCCGTAAACTGTGCGAGACCTTCGTTAACCAAGAGATCGTTGATATGAATGTCCTCAGTAGTTGATGTATCACACAGTAGGAGACTCAGAACAGACTTCTGAAAGAAGACAATGACGAAAAGGAGAAAAACATAACTTTGAAATATATATCTAGGGCCCAAAAATATAATTCGCTAGAACTCTCTCCGGCTCTTTCATTACGCACCACTTTAGTTGCCGGAAAATCAAGAACAACCTAAGCCCCACCTCTTCATTGCAAGCAGCTCAATTTTTTTTCCTTTTTTTATATCAATTCAACTCCTCTACAAGAACCATGATGATTTAGACTCTTTTAGTTTTGAAGATATTCAAAAGCCTTGCACAAAGCCTAAGTTGGACTTTAGCTCTTTACAGCGATTGTGAATGCGTTTATTTGCAACTTACTCTGAAACTAGTATACCATATCATGTCAGATAAATTTATTCAGGTGAAATTTAATGCTCCTTTAATAGCAATAGAAGTTTTGGATTGTTTTTTCTTTACCTAAGATACCCTTTTAGTCAAAAATTTTCTATCTCTGTATCATTGCATTTTGATAACAAATACAACAATCATGGTTTAAAATCAATATGATCAAATTGGTTTTCTACAAGCGATGGATAAATGTCACTTCATGAAAGATATCAAAAGTGTGCATTTTTGGTTCAAAATAAGTACAATAATTGATAAATAACTTTTCAGGTGCATGCTATGACTCAAATGCTGTAATTTTCTGGAATGCCAAGGAGATTCAAATGAAAGTTCTGAAATCCACCTGAAATAACATGATTTTGTAAATGAAAATGTTACTTTCAATTGTACATAAAATTTTTTGAAAAGCCTGGATTTACATTTTTGTCTGAAAAGGGTCATCTATGATTAGTTATCAATAATCCCGCTATCTCATACTAATCTGGAAATTTTTCATTGCTATTTTGAAAATTAATTATTTCTAGTAAGGAAGAACTACTGGATAAGCTGCAAAAAAGCTTTAAAAAAAAAAGTGTCATATCTACTTATTCAACACTATTGAAGATTGGCATATCTATTTATGCATTATGATTATCATATTGTGAAGGTCTGGGTCGAGTAACAAAAAGGTTTGCAAATTGATTGCAAATTTAAGAGAGCAATTATAATTGGTTACTGGTCAGTCTACTGAGAAAAATGCGCATGAAAAGAAGATATTGATTGGCCATTTTCATCTAATGCAAAGCTTTATATTCGGGTCCAGGACAATGGGTGACTTCAAGTACGGTGTTGAACGCTGGTGTTGGTGTTGCAGCAAAACCAACACCAGCCTCAACACCAAACTTGAAGTCTGTCGGTGTTTGGGGTTGACCTCGCAAGATTCTGACGTATTTCCGGTCGTTTCTGTATCACTTCTGTAAACTGACCAACGGTGTTTGACCTCGGTTTACGGACCGTTTTGCTCTCTCAACACCAACACCAACACCGAACACCGTATTTGAAGTCACCCAGTGTTGCATTGAGTTAAGAAAGATTCTAAAAATGACTGGTATCAGTTCTTGTGCTAAACTCCTCAGATCTTAAATCAATACGCACAAGAACTGGTACCAGTCCATGTTTAAGTCTTTCATAATTTGGTGAAACACTGCCCTATGCAAAATTATGCAACTTATTCTCTTTTCATACAGACATCAAAGGCGAAAGTGCAATGTATCTCAATATGTTGTAACAAACTGTGAACGACTTATGTACATCAAAAGAAAACCATCACTACCCAATTAAAATCACACAATTATTACTAATCAGCATCTGACAGAAAAACAGATTCTATTGCAAATCTATGGCACGCTCTAAAAAATTATAGCAAATGCAGGGTGCGACATAAGCGCTTGCCCGACTGCCCGGGGCAAGTGAAAGTCACGATCGGGAAAGCTTTTTTGAGCACAGGCAAAAACTACTTGCCCGACTTGGGCAAGCAAAAAAATGAAAATTAAAGAAATGAAAATCATCCGATATAAAGGCAAAGGGTTCTCCACTAGCCGTTTTGTCCGGGGGCTCCGCCCTGACAAAATTTTTAAAAAAGCAATTTTCCGCCCGGACAAAATTTCTCCCGCCCTAGATGCGCCCAGACAAAAAAAAATCAGTACAAACAAAGAGAAATCTAGACAACATCATTGCTAGTGAGAAAAGAGAAATGCAAAAAAGGGGGGAATGATTAAAAAGTTTACTTGAATCCTGCATTTTTAATGTGTGAATCCGCGGCTCATCATATGGAATTAGATTTTGTGCACCGAGGTACAGTCGGGTTTGTCCCATTCGTGACGATGATTCCCATATGCACTAACTTCAAAAGAGCTAGAGCTAGAGACGTCAACACGTGAACTGTGCCATACTTGTGTGTACGATAAGAAATACTACACTCGTAGGAGGGGAATGTAATTTAGGAGGGACTCATTTTGTCAAAAATGTCATTGTGATTTTGTTTCATTCTTTGAATAAGAATAAATTTTCAAATCTGCAACTCATAATTTTTAGATTGTCATGGAAAAATAAAGCATTAGTTTGTTTAGAAATGTCTTCATTGTGCTTATTTTTGTAATCCTTGGATTTTTCTACCCTCTCTGTAGGAATTTTTTGGGTCAGTCGACTTTGAAGAGAGGAGGTGAAAACAAATCAAGGCAAATGAGTCAAATTATAGAAAAGAAAAGATAATTAATTTTGAAAACAATTATTTTATCAATGCAAATAATATTTCTTATTTTGTTTGCTTGGTTTGCTTTATTTTTATAAACCAAAATAGTGACCCGTTTGTTCTCCCTCCGGAACAATGTACCCTTTTTTCACAGTGGAAATTCCCTATGTGTTTACTCCACCTTCTAATGAGGCCACAACAGGTATCGGTAAAATACAATGCGATGAAGCAAAGTTTCAGGTAAATTCCCATATTTAGTAATATGATCACAATCGATAGATGATCATATCTATCAATTCAGGTTATTTGTTGTCATATTTTGTTAGAATCTAGTATACTAATATAATGTAGAAACCGCCAAAAGTGACAGCAGAAATTGTCTTTGGTTAATAGGGAGTAGTCACCGAAGCCAGCCCCACAGCTTAGGCAGAGGAACTGAGAGGGAAAGGTGTAGCTGCCAGCGCCCTAGCCGATCCTAATTCATCAATCCTCGGAATTTACAAGCTGGCAGGCCCTATCGAATGAAATAATCCGTAGTTTCTGCATTTTTATGCCTCCGCCACCGTAAGGTGGTGCCGGAGGCATTATGTTTTCGGGTTGTCCGTCCGTCCGAACCTTGTTACCGCGATAAGTTCAGAACCCCTAGACGGATTTTGACCAAACTTGGCTCAAGTATGTATAAGCATGTGAGGATGAACTGATTAGATTTTTGGTTCAATGGTCAANAAAAAACTTGTAAAAAATCACCCAAAATAGCTTGTTACCGCAATAAGTTCAGAACTGCTGTACAGATTTTGACCAAACTTGGCTCAAGTATGTATAAGCATGTGAGGAGGAACCGATTATATTTTGTACTTGTACAAAATCACCCGATAAAGCTCAGTATTGTTATAACTTATAACTGAAAAATTGAACCAATTTCTTTCAAACTAACAGTGTGTCACTCAATTATGTATGAGCATGTGGGGAAGAACTGATGAGATTTTGGGTTCACAGGGTCAAAGGTCGCAGTGCTCAAAATTTGTAAAATATTTTTGATTTCTGATGGCGGAGGCATAAATTTTGACCGTGCACGGTCGAGGATTCATCTAGTTTAATTGATTATTCAGATTCTATATATCAGCAAAATGATTAGTATCTGGTAAATTTGAATTTCCCTTGGCGGTTTTTCTAGGGAACGCCCATGAGAATGACACCCTCTGTCTAGGTTTATTCTCCCACAACTCTGGCAGAGCTCATGCTGGATACACCCCGTGGCAGACCAGGCCCAGTTCAAATAGATAAATGCTTTTTTTTTCATCTTTTCTAATTAATATCACGAATGGGAAGTGTGAATTAAACAATATAAATAATTTTGTAGTGGTATTGTTCATACAATTTCATAATTTTGACCTACTTATCTGCTGAAATGACTGACAGAAGCCAAATAGAAAATTGATTAAAATACTTTGATATCTTTAAAAAAAAATTAAAAACCTTTATTACAGATCACAATTACAAAATTTGAGTTAAATTTGATGCAATTGGTGACGTTTTTAGCAGTTTCTTTTTTAATCTTGGAATTCTGACTGGCATTGAATATCGAGATGAAGTGCATTTTAAATATGCCAACGTCGCGCGCCGCGTTAAAAACGCAAATTCTAAGATGCCGCTCGCAGCCAGTGGAGTCCAGCAAACACATGAGCCCCCGGACAAAATCCAGACCAATGGAGAACCATACCTTTGTATTGCCTTGCCCTACAGTATATAAAATAATGTTCTAGGTGTTATGCAGATTTTATTTCGGGCAAGTAAAATTTTTTTCCGGGCAAGTGATTTTGTGCTATTTCTAAATTTGCTTGCCCGACCGGGGAAGTGCTTCAAAAAAGTTATGTAGCACCCTGAAATGGCACTAAAATATGCATAGGAAAAAAGGTATAGCAGGGAATAATTTTTACTTTTCACATTCGATTAGCAGCTTCAGACACGGAGGAAATATTTTCTACAGTTTACTGTGCAGTTCTATGTGAAAAAGTTGCTACACAAAACATACTTTGTACAGCAATCCTGCTAAAATGCATAGCAAAGTGCGATGTGATACCAGGAAAATTATGCCCTGTAGAGAATCGTGTGAATCGTTTGTGCTGTCTTAAAGTTACATGCTTTCTGTGCACTGATCCATTTTTATTCTTTTTAGAAAAAAATTCTGATTCCTTTCTACATATATATCACTTTGTCTAACATTACAGAGAAAAGAATTCCTAGCTAAGAATACGTTCAGCTTAATCTTGCAACAGTAGGCAAATAGCTTTTACATAAATAGCTTTATCTATTTTGAAGTGGAAATTCTGTGTGCATGAGTTGATTGAAACTACAAAGCAACATAGTGAAGAAAGTTGAAAATAGAAAACAAGCAACACACATCAAAAAACCCGTCACCAAATGAAAACACTCTAACGCAAGTTTCGAACAAAAACAAACCTCGGAAAAGGGATTGGTGTCAAAGACACCCTCTGTAGTCTGAAATAAGAAAGGCATTTTTAGGATGACATGCAATTATCTTGTAAATTCATGCCAAAAAAATGAAGAGTTCATTAGATAAATATATTTCTATTGTGGAATGGCCATGAAAAAGATTTCTTACAGGTTTAAAATTTCTGGAAATAAACTAAATGCAAAAAGCCATGCACATTATCGATTCTATTCAATTCAAAGTAACATTTTTTTCTTTCAATAAGAAAAGCAATATTCTAATGTGTAACAATCTTCATGATAAGAAGACAATACAATCAAAACTATTCTAGCGACCACCTGTATATAAAGACCACCTGTCCATAAAGACCACCTTTCTGGTCTCCCTTGGAAGCGATTTACGTGTTAATGAACCTGTCTCTAGAGACCACCTGCTCTTAAAGACCGTGTTTTCTGTCTTCCTTGGGTGGTCTTTATAGACAGGTTTGACTGTACTTGAATAAGTTGTGCATAAAGTGATCATACAGTTGAAAAATGGTTAATTATTTTTTTCACATCTGTAATGTCAATTGTATGATTTCTCTTGCTCCATGACACATTCAAAGAATGAGCCCAAAGTGAAGTGAATGAATTAAAAAGTTATCCCTAAACTTTTATGTCAAGTGAAATGAAAGATTAGGAGACAGGTATCGCCAAAGTGTGCAAATAGCCAGAGGTGCCTACACAAAAGTGTAAGCACATCTTAATTATTGCTTTTTTTAGATCTATATTTTTGCTTTATAGTATCGATGTTTGAATTTGAATTTTCATGACTGCCAACATTGCAATATAATGTATATCACTTCCTAATTGCTAAAATCTTACAAGCAAAAAATGGTAAATAAAATATTAATATCATCGTTCAAAAGTTTAAAAAAACACAGACGAAAGTATAAAATCCATTTTCCCCAAACAATACAATTTTTCTTTAATTAATTATATTTTGTTGCTTAAATATCAAATGACCCTACAGAATAAAAAAAAAACATATCTAATTCTAAAATTTACAAGTGGGGTTTCTGAAAACTATCTAAAAATTGATAAAAGCAAATTTTTACCTTCTCTTCTACAGCTAATGCAAGAAGAGGCTTGTCTAAAAACTCAAAATTTTATACCAAAATACAAATGAACGTAGAACATCAATATTTGTTTTACAATATAATTTTTCTGGAAATAAATCTTTATTGTTGCTTTCATGACAAATTATTATCTTACAGAGAATAGAAGTGAAATGTGAAAACTTCATCTGTAAACTATCTGAAAATTGATGGGAGCGAATCTTTACCTTCTCTTCCACAGCTAGCGCAAGGAGAGGTTTGTCTGCGGAAAGTTCCAACAATCTGTCTCTGCTCTCGTTGCTCCACTTATCCTGATTCTAAAGAGAGAAAAAATTGGTATGATTGTGATGAGTGTGACAGTAATTTTTTTCCAAGTAGCAAGGGAGGGGGCAGTTTGAATAACAGAGTTGATTTCATCGGAGGCGTCGTGAAGTATTGGTTTAGACTCTTGCCTTTCATCAAGAAGGTGGTAGGTTCAAATCCCACCCATGACGTTGATTTTCTTCAACAAAAATTCATCCACATTGTGATGCACTCCACCATAGTTAGGTGAATGAGTACCTGGCAGGATTTTTTTCCTTGAAATGCAGTGCACTACTTATAGCTGCAATGCTTAAGCCAGGATAATTATGCTACATGGTAGAGCGCTTAGGGACAACTGATAAAGTTAGTGTTAGGTGCTATATATGAACATATAATTCAGGGAAAATTTTTACTTTACATTTTTGATTAGCAGTTCGAGACCTTGAGGGAAGATTGTCAATACTTTACTGTACATTTCTATGTGAAAAAGTTGCTAAACAAAACATATTTTGCATAGCAATCATGCTAAAATGCATAGCAAATTGCAATGCCATACAAGGAAAATTATTCCCTGTAATTATAATTAATGTGTCATTCCAAAACAAAGTGAACGCAGATCAATGTTGTATTCACAAAATTTATGGGTGTCAACAGTTACAAAATAAAATAGATACAAAAATATTTTGGTTGGCAATTCTGCTATAAAACTGACAAATTTATTCTTACCCCAACAGGTTCGATTCCGGCAAGTCTGGCATCAATGGCTTGTTTGGGGAGCTTCATAAAAGAAGACCTGAAGTATAATACATGATGAGAACAGAAAGATTATATCCAGAGTCATAAGTTTGATTTTACCTGCTACACTTATCCTGGTTCAAAAGATAAAAACAAAATCACGTTTTTTAGTACACATCCTTGATTCTAGCTTGGCAGAAATGTTCCAGTTCTGAAGTTATGATTACAAGACTAGTGATTTTTTAGATGTTTTGGGGACCAAATTTCACAAAAGGAGATCTGAAGAACAATGCAAGGAAGAAAAGAAAGATCATATCAAGAGTCATAAATTTGACTGATCCTGCTGCACTAAATGGGAATAGATATAGGGTTGTAAAAAGTCATACAATAATCTATATTGAGAAAATATTACATTTGATTCGAAATTTGTCGAGTGGAGTGTAATACTCAGAATAAAGACAACTATCTTAATTAAAAAACATATAAGTGGTCCATAAATTTTACTCCTGGATTGCTAAGATGCGATATTCCCCCAACAAAGGAGAGAGGGTGAGTCAGAAAATTCAGGACAATTTTGAATTATTAAATTGGCTATACAAATGCACTATATTGTTCTTTTGAGTTAAGAAAATATTACATTTGATTCGAAAGTTTTATTTCCTAGTTACTATGCAAAGAACCGTACTGGTTAGAGGAATCAGAAAAAAAGGGGACTAAAGAAAGAACATTTCTTTTGAATGACAAACAAATCTTACTCCCAAACGGAGGTGTTGCTAGAAATTTACCAAAAGTTGCTACAAATTCATGCTCATCTTGATAGCAGTGCAGACAGCGTATAAATGAAAATGAGCATTTCAATTTTCAACTGATTTGCAATAAATTGCAACTTTCTAGCAACACACCATAAGTATCGCTGGTGATGAAATTCTACAAAAACAAAATAAATCAGACTTACTTCAAGAGACGTAATGAGTTCTTAGGGATTCTGAGAGATGTGCCGTAATCCACATAGTACACCTGCAGAATATAAAAAACAAAGTAATTTATACAAGCTGAAATTTTCATGGTGTTTAATCATGAATTCCTAGACTCGCTACGATTTCAACAACGTCTTTATACGCATAATCATGAAACGTGTACGTTGCAAACGTCAAACTGGGCACATTACGCAAAAACATCTATAACCAAAAATATTGGCTTATACAGTAAACAAAATATTTGATTCAGCTTTTTATTATGATTGTAACTTACAATAATCCAGGCAATCATGTAAATGGGGACATCAAATATAATTGTGTTAAATAATGGTTATTTTATTACAGCACCATTATCATCATCAGCAGGAGCAATGAGCATCACCATCACCATCATCACTTCTAACAGCGTCATCATCATCATCATCCCCACCACCACCACCACCACCACCATCACCACCAACGCCATCCCAACCACCACAACCAAACCCATCATCATCACCAGCACTAGCATCATCATGAGCATCATCATCATCATCATCATCATCATCATTGGCATCATCATCCTCATCACCATCATTGATCATCATCATCATCGTCATCATCATCATCATCATCATCACCACCATCATCATCATCATCATCATCATCATCACCACCACCACCACCACCACCACCATCATCATCATCATCATCATCATCACAACGACCACCACCACCACCACCACCACCACCAACCCCATCCCAACCACAACAACCAAACCCATCATCATCATCAGCACTAGCATCATCATCATCATCATCATCATCATCAACACCACCATCATCATCATCATCATCAACATCATCATCATCATCATCATCATTATCATCATCATCAGTATCATCATCATCATCATCATCACCATCACCAATATCATTATAATCATCATCATCAGTACAACCATCTACATCATTATCTTCATCACCATCATCACCAACACCATCATCATCATCTGATATCATCATCATCACCACCATCATCACATTATAATCACGAACCTCAACCAAATCCAGATTTGGCACCCCCGTAATGAGCCCTCTATGCCAATTGTTATCCTCATGGTACAACGCACAACAAATCTGATTGACAGCGATCATGGCATCAGGCATTAGATACTTTTCTCCTTCTGGATAGAAGTACACAGATCTGTTCAATGGAGAAAAAGCATAATACAGTGTAAGGGGATTGTGGTAAATGCCTGTTTTCTAATTTACATATATCATGCCAAAGTTCAAGAGAATAATGATGCTAAGGCATGAATTAAACATAAAAAATTAGTGCAAGGCTAATATTAAACTATTTCTTGTGTCTTTTGACAGACCGTATAGAAATTGAGAATAGGACCATTGAAAAGAATATCCCTATTCAGAGTCTAGAAAAAATGTGTTAATGTTTAGAAGAAACTTTAAATGATGTAATTTTGTTATTTGCGAAAGAAACTGTTTGGAAGCTGTTCTTTGTTGTTGTAATGATCATCATATTTTGTTTTAAAATTTGTATTAGTATCATGATTATGTTATACATTTTAATTCAAATTTTACATTAAAAATACGGAACATCAGACATGTTAATAAAAAACAAATCTGATTGACAGCGACCATGGAATCAGGCATTAGATACTTTTCCCCTTCAGGATAGAAGTACACAGATCTGTTCAATGGAGGAAAATAACAAAAATATATCAAAACATAATTTAAAAAGAAGAAGCACATGAATAAATTGGAAGTATGACAAGGTTCTGGAAAATAGTGCCATAATCTACAGGTAATGAGTTTCGGATGGACAACAAAAAAACATACAAACTCTGCCACCACCTTATAATGGTGGAGGTTTAAAATTCTTCTTGAGATGTCTTCACCTATTTCATTTTTATGGAAACTTACTCTAGTTCGTCCATGAGACTTTCGTAGGCCTGATCATTCTTTGAGTTGTACACCATTACTGATTTTATGAGATAAGAAAACGATGTGGACATCTTTCATTTTTCATAAACCTTACTCTAGTTCATCCATGACTTTTGAGGGCCTGATTATTCTTCGAGTTGTACACCGGTAATGATTTCATTAGATAAGAATACAATGTGGACATCTTTCCTTTTTCATAGAACTTACTCTATGGTTTGAAAGAGGTTCATCGTGGTGAAGAAACCGAGACATCATTCGACTAACATTCTACGTTTGCACATCGTGAGACAACTGATTAACTCTCTTCAATTAAACTTACTCTAGTTCATCCATGAGACTCTCGAGAGCCAGATTATTCTCCTTGTCCTTGAGTTGTATACTGATCTTATGAGGTGAATAGACGGTAGAGATATAGATTGGGAAGTACTCAAGGTGCTTCATTTTTTTTGGAAGCAGTTTCCCAGTCAGGCATAATAATAATTCCTCTGGCACCAACTTACAGTGGCAGAGGCGTAAAAGGCTGAAAATCTTGTGCCCAGAAGTTAATTCCACTTGCCTAAAAAAAATCTGCTTAAAATGTCTTCACATTTTTTTCTTCCTTGAAACTTACTCTAGTTAATTCAGAAAACTTTCAAGGGCCAGGGCTGTGTTTCACCAAATCTTTCTTAAAGTTACACACGACTTTAAGGAAGACTGGAGTACGTTAACAAGTCAATCAGCACAAGAACTGATAACAGTCGTGTGTAAAGTCTTTCTTAGAGTCTTCTGTTACTTTGAGAGCGATTT
This sequence comes from Temnopleurus reevesii, assembly GCA_036244855.1. Taxonomy (NCBI): domain Eukaryota; kingdom Metazoa; phylum Echinodermata; class Echinoidea; order Temnopleuroida; family Temnopleuridae; genus Temnopleurus; species Temnopleurus reevesii. Next base: position 7,461 of record BQKZ01003073.1, on the reverse strand, counting down.
GATGAAACACCGCCCAGATCATTCTTTCAGTTGTACACCATTACTGATTTTATGAGATAAGAAAACAATGTGGACATCTTTCATTTTTAATAAAACTTACTCGAGTTCGTCCATGAGACTTTCGAGGGCCAGGTTATTCTCCTTATTCTTGAGTTGTATACTAATCTTATGAGGTGAGTAGACGGTAGAGATGTAGATTGGGAAGTACTCGTTGAGTTTGGGCTTTTTAACAGAGCTGTAGGAGTACCCATATCCAATGGCGTCCTGAGGTATTGATTTGGCGATAGTCTGGAACATTAAAAAATAAATTGAAAGAATAGTGAAGCGTAACTAATTGAATTATTTACAGTGCAAGTAAGGAAATATACATTCCGAACTGCTCTAATCGTATATGCTCAGAAAATAGATATGGAAATGCAAAAAAGTTGAGATAATAATAATATACAACATTTATAAAGCGCTTAATGCAAAATGTTTCTAAGTGCTCTGTGCATTATTACCCAGCAATAGCATGGCTACCATTTGGCGCTCACTGCATTCAAAGAATTTCTTCCTATCGGTACCCATTTACCTTACCTAGGTTGAGTGCAGCACAATGTGGATAAATTTCTTGTTGAAGGAAATTCACATCATGGGTTTGATTTGAACTTACGACCCTCTAGTTGAAAGGCGAGAGTCAGAACAGCTACACCACGTCGCCACCACATTAGAAAGAATGATGGAGGTGAGGGGTAACTGATAAAATTATATACAGTGCAAGTAAGGACATTCCTAATTGCTCTAATTATATATGCTAAAAAAACATGGTCCAGTGATCCTACTTCCATTCCGATCGGCCTCAGCCCTGTACTGTACCAGAAAGGCAAAATATTTTATCCAAAAACAAAGCACCAAACCTCTTCTCAATGTTGATGGTATCAGATCTTTCACATTCCAAAAAAGTCGAGTACAGTATAGGCTGCAATTTTTGCTGGGTTTTTGTTTTTCCTAATTTCATGACAATCGCTAAATTTATCACTCATTATAATGCCCAGAGAATTGAATACAATGATCTTTGAGAATTACAGAAAATTTGCTAAAATTCATGTTCGCTACAATATGGAAGAATGCAAAAGTAAGAGGGATAGAAAGAAAATTATCTGCCCTACTGTAGTGGACCCGGCTCTCGCCTTTCAACCAGCAGGCCGCGGTTGGAGTCCCACCTATGGCGTTAGTTTCCTTCAGCAAGAAATTCATCCACATTGTGCTGCAATCAACCCAGGTGAAGTGAATGGGTACCTGGTAGGAAAATTTATTCTTTGAAATGTCACGTGCGCTGGTGTATGCTGGGCTAAAGCCAGGGTAATAATAATGTAAAGCGCCTTGAGCGCTCCGCAGAGTGGATACGTGCGCTCTAAAAAATTGCATCTATTATTATTATTATTATTATTATTATTATAATCCACATAACTTGTATAATTTTCGCAATGCAACTTACACTGTAAAGTGATCCACTGCTTATAGGTAATCTCTGATCCTGTGCATGGAGATATACTTGATCTGGAAAAGAAGAGAGAAACAGACAGGAGATATGCACATGTTATAATCGTTCAATTATGCATTATAGAAATTAAAACAGGATTGGGGCAAAGACTAAGTTAATCTGATCAAAAGCGGGAACTTAGAAATTAAAAATAGTAAGCACTCTTTTTTTTTGTTTTGAAATAATAACTCACTTTGTCCCTTGTATGTAGACTACTTTGATAGTATCTGGGATGGCAAGAATCAGTGAGTTGACATCACTCACCCCTAAAATTTGTCAGGATTCAGCCAAGTATCTAGGATTACATCTTACAAAAGATCTGAACTGGAAAACCCATATTGATGCCGTTATAAAGAAAGCAAATTCAATCAGTGCTTTCCTTCAACGAAACATCGGACCATGTCCACGTCAGACAAAAATTCTCTGCTACAAGGCTCTGGTTCGACCATGTACAGAATATGCCTGCTCGGTATGGGATCCACCAACACAATGAGACGTCAACAGGCTAGAAATGGTTCAACGGCGCTATGCTCGCTTCATTTTTAATGACTTTCAGCACACAAGCAGTGTTTCTTCTATGCTTCATCAACTCCGTTGCTCTACACTTTAGGAAAGACGAGCCCAATTTAAGGTCATCATGATCTACAGATGCTTGCACAATCTGGTTCATATTCCACCGACACTCCTTGAAGTTAACGATTCTGCATCCCAACGACATCATCCTCAGAAACTCGTACCATTTGTCAGGAATCTTTCCTACCAGCGATCCTTCTTTCCTGACTCCATTCGTTTGTGGAATTCGTTACCAGAGGACGCTGTGAGCTGCACTTCTGAAAATCTTTTCAGACAAGAAGTGCAGACCATCTAACTACGCTAGAGGAGACAATTACCAACCTGTACGTAATACACTTTGAAGTGGACTGTACAATAAAAAGAAGAAGAAGAAGAAGAAGAAGAAAACAGGTGTTTTGGAAGACTAATTTTTTAGAGATTTGGACACAAAAATCAAGTGAAACTTAGTGTTAGAGAACAGTAAATATTCACTTTGTCCCTTGTAAACTACAGTACTTTGATAGTATCTGGGATAGCAAGAACCAATGAGTTGACATGGCTCACTTCAAAGCCAAAAAAGGCTGAAATATCCTATGGGGTTTTTGTTTTGGCAAAATGCTTTTAATTAATTATTGATTAATTAATTATTAAAAATTAATTATTCTGATTGAAGAGGGGAACCCATTATTTACTAATAAATACTTACTTTGTCCCTTGTAAACTACTTTGATAGTATCAGGAATGGCAAGAACAAGAGAGTTGACATCGTTAACTCCAAAGTCCTCAACTGGTAGAGATGTTCTGTGGAATTTCTGGCGGTGAAAAAGTGAGACGGAAAATGAAATTTAGTGTTTTGAAACAAATCAAACTTTGATCAACTCGCTACCTTACTGGAGTAAAGGTAAAAAATAAAAATGATCACAAGTTTTCCTTTTTCAGAAAATATTTGGTTCAGCCATTCAGTAATTCAAATCTTAATTTTTATCCTCATGCATATTCTAATTGAAATAACTCTTGACTTATCCCAACATGGATAAACACTGATTGACAGTGTGTTTCCGAGCTGCTGTGAAAAAAATTCACAGGCATTCTCGGGTAGGAATCAAACATATATATTCTGTAAAAATGGTAACCCTGCTTCAGTCTTTCATCCTTGAGGCTGTTTGGGTGAAGGGGCCTGTGATTACTCCTCACATTCTTCTTATAATGATGGAAAAGATGATAGAGAGGGATGTGGTACCATTCCTACCTCAAATGCAGCAGATAATTCCTGGAGCAGCACTCCTGCGGGATGAGCTAAAAGGACATCTCTCAAGTTTACTTTAGCCGCCTTCGGTATTTCACTATCAGGCCCTTTGGAAAAAGAAGTTTAGCAATTCTTCTTGTGTTCTTCTACCAGTGGGGATGAAAGTAATGTAAAAGAGGAGACGAGAAGAATAGAAGACTGTGGAAAGGAGAGATAGGAGGAGAGGAGGAGAGGAGAAGATGAGGAGAGGAAGTGATTGAGAGGGAGAGAGAGAGAGAGGTAGAAAGGGCTGTGATAGTGTTCCTACCTCGTATGCAGCTGATAACTCCTGAAGTAACACTCCCGTTGGATGAGCTAGGAGAACGTCCCTGATGTTGGCCTTAGCAGCCTTCAGTATTTCGCTATCAGGCTCTTTGGAAGCAGACGAGTTGGACTTCTTCTTGTGTTCTTCTTCTATCAGAAAATAGAAAGGAAAACAATGTTAGGATGGTAAGTGGGGAGGAAGAGATAAATAGAAGAATGAGAGGGGAAAAAATGGGACAGAAATGGGGAGAGGGAAGGATGAATAAGAATAAGAAAGGAAGAAAAGGAAAGGGGAGAAATATGAAATCAGCCAGGTGAGGAAAGGAATGGGAGATAGGGTGGGAAGAAGGAAGAGAGGCGAGAGGGAGTGAGGGAGAAGAAAAGAGGGATGGAAAGGAGGAGGAAGAGAGGGGGATACAGATTGTGAAAGTAAGGAGACAGCTAGAGACAAATAAAACAGGAGAAAGAATGAGAGGAAAAAAAGAATTATATAGATAGTGAGGGAGAGAATGAAGCAAAGGGGAGAAGGGAATAAAGTGGTAAAATAGGAGAAGAAGGATGAAGAAAAGATGAGCAAAGATAGGGAGTGAGTGGAAGGGAGGAAGGGGAAGGAAGAAAGGGAGCAAAAGAGAGTAAAATAGAGGTGGAAGGATAGAGAAATGGATACAGACAGGAAAAGCAATGAGAAATTGAGAATAATTATTTGTCTTTGACCACAGGTCACAAACATTTGCTTGGAATGAATTACATTTTAGAATTGTTTTCTGCATCATTTCCAAGCATTCAATTTCTAATTCATTAAATTCCTCATTCTCATTTTCACCAATTGTTACAGAACAGCAAATCAAAACAAAATAGTTATCAAAATTTGCAATAGTGTGTGATTCATTGCTTTCATGCACTCGTCCACATTTGATTTGCGTGAGAAATAATAATTCAACAACATTTTAATAAAGCCTTCAATCTTATTGAATTACTGTTTCAACTCATTTAACCATAGTTGAAATATGACTGGATTAATAAAATACTATTTAAAATTAACACTAAAGCACAAAAATCCTGTAAATGTATTCTACAAATAAAAAGGATATTCTTGAATAATGTCATCACTGCAATTTGCCTAATATACTGTAGTCATTAACGTACCAGGTGGCTTAGAAGGCACAAACGTCCGTGCATCAAAGAGCTTCCAGTCGCTGTTCTTCTTCTGCCTCTCGATGGCGACAATATCAGGAATAGCCGACACCAGCTCTACCACACTGTAGAACCCTATCGAGATTAGGGGGAGCTCTTTCTTCGTCAAAGCCTTGAGGAAGGGGAAAATGTCAGAATAAGTTTCCTGTATGAGCTATAAATTTGGTATCACTATTATAATAATAATAATAATAATAATAATAGTATAATTGTTATATAGCGCAACATACCTTTGAAAAGGTCTCAGTGCGCTTTAAATGAAATAGTTTAGAAGACGAAAAGTTATATTATTATAGTTGTTTGAAAAGGTGGGCTTTTTGTAGTGTTTTGAAATGTCCAACAGAATCGGCAGTTCTAAGTGTAGATGGTAAATTATTCCACAGCTCGGGAGCTGCGTACGAAAAGCTACGATTACCATAATTCTTTGTTTTATCTCAGCAAGTTTCAAGTTGTATTAATATTAAAGAATTTGGAGTGTGCTGGCAAATCCATTTACCGGAAACTTTATAATTTAGCAATCAATATCTTTGTAAACATATTTCAGCTATTTACAATAATGAAATTAGACTAAAACGTGTTTAGATCTCATCATCATTCCAAACAATCCATATTTGCTGTAATCTCTGCGCTTCAACATGCACGCATATTTCTGAAGGTGCACAAATTCAATATACCTCCGGTATTACCATGCTGTCCGGTAACTGGATTTTTGCTATATATCTGTTATATAAATTGATTGGAAAAATATTTGTTCTGGGTTTAATCTTAGCATAATTGCAACATAAAAGATGTTTTGTTTTGCCAACTTTTAATTTAGATTTGAAAACTAAAGGGTAAAAAATACTTCCGCAATATTTACATTTGCTAATCAACTCGGAAAAGTAAAATTATTCCTTGTTCTGCTTAAAAGCACAGAACACTAACAAATAAAAATGTTTGTTTCAGAATACCAATTTTGTAATGTATTCCTTTTAAGCGTGCTTCTTTGTAAATCGCACAATGACAAACTATTTGTCAGCTGATATAAACTTATCTTATATCAATAGAAGGAATGTACATAGCATACAGACGTTGTTGCTAGGTTGGTAAAGCTACAATGTTTGTCCAACCTAGCAACGTTAATGTATGCTAGCAGCATTCTGACTTTTTGTACTCTCATTATTTTTCGATAGCTGAATACAATCTTAGGACAAACTTGAATAAATCTGAATGCATTACAAAAGTAACCTCTTTGAAACTGATTCAAGATTGATTTGCAAGTGATAACAGCTTTCTTGCAACACTCCCGCAGATAAGTTTGAAACCACATACCTTGTATTCTGAAGGTAGACTGGCAGCGAAGAGCCCATCAGGGTGACTCTCAAGGACCTGCAAAATGAAGAAGAAGAAAAATGCACATCAATCTATACAGTACTTGCAATAAACTAAAACCCATTGTGTGTGGGCCCTTGTACATCACCAATATTTGCAAAATCGCAATCCCAAGAAAACATTTGCTTTCAGTTCTCGGAGGATTTACATTTCAATTTCTATCCTCGTGCATATTCTGAAAAGGTTGGCATCCATGCAATTGCCCCAAATTTCTGCAAAAAAATACTAACATACTAAGCTCTACAACCTAAATAAACAGCTCTGAAAAAAAAACAGCATTGTGTGTCATTTGAGACTATGGGGGTGTTGCTCAAAATCAACTGCAAATTAACTGCAACTTTGAAGATTGCAACGCGCATTTTTATTCGCGCACGGGACGCGCATGATACAATGATTTTGATTGGTACGTTCCGATCAACTGCACCGTGCGATCAATTGCAACTTTTGAGCAACACCCCCTTCGACTTACTCAGGTGCACAAGGCATTCCCATTTGTCATTTCAAGAACAGCTTTATACAATTTATTTGTGGCTGCTATTGTAGATTAGGTTTTGCGTATCAGATAAAGTTTAAAAAATCCGTTTTCATCCCTGCAAGTATTTGTTTTGCTGCCTCATAAAATACAGAAAATAAAATACCCGGTATGGGAAAAATCCAGCAATTTTCATACTCCACTAATGTCCCAATCACAAAAAAGTTAATTTGCTTGTTTAAAAAAAAACTCATCTGGCATTTACACGTCATTCTGGATTGGCCATTTCGGAGGGAAAAAAAGAAAAGTGCTCTGATCCTCTCTTTTTTTCTCAAAAAGTGAGGATGAGAAACAAGTTTTTCTTACTCTGCCTTATTTAACCTAGTTAGTTTACCTCTTGGATCTCGCCACAGAGCTGTTTATCGATGAGATCGTTGGCGGGCGGAGACGGCTCTCTCGGGCTTGTCAACGAACCGGAAGATGAAGACCCTACCCTCGTAGTCGACTCTTCCGATCGATTTGACGAGATCCTTCGTGCTCTCCCCACTCCCTTCGCTGGAGCCTGAAATGGTACTGACTTCCTTGCTGTGAGGAGAGAGTTGACAAAGGATAAAAGAAAAAAATATGATGGTACCAACTTTCTTGCTGCAATGCAAACATTTGAGAAGCGATAGATTTTTAATATGGGAAATTTTTGCAAACCATGAATCATTAAAGTCAAAGATTATTGGAATGACAAGAAAGAGGCTTCCTTGTTAATTCACATTTGCCACCAGTAACTTTTCAAATGAGACTTTTCAA
>BQKZ01003072.1:64871-78179 GCA_036244855.1 Temnopleurus reevesii | reverse complement strand
ATATGTTTGTCGAATGTTTGTGCGTTCTCTTTTCATTCAATTTAGAAACGAGCCAGTTAGCATTCAAAATAGTCAGTGATCATTGAAGCGTCATTTCTAGCTTTTAGATTATCAGATTAGCATTCTTTTTCTGAAATGTATCATTCAAGTTAAGAAAGCGGGTTGATAATGCGGTTAATACAGGAGAAGTGAACAATATGAGTATGTTCCGAATCCTAACAAGGAAAGGTAGTATACATATGCATTCTGCACAATTACTCTTTTTAATCAATAGCGTATAATTTTTTTATTTGCTCACATTTGAATCACCGTCATCTATTTGTTACATGGTCATGTATTCCCTTCATTTCCTAACGATTTAAAATTATGATTTAGATTATGATTTAGAATTATGATGGATATGAGGAATCATATATGGCAAGTAATTTTTTTCCTTTCAGTTCATTAAATGGATGATTGAATTCTATTATATATATATATTTAAAGTTGACCATTATAATTGATAAAGGAGAATTTATCACCCAATGCACGGCAATGATTCATTGTAAAAGCGTAAACAAATACACAGACACATAAAAAGAAATATGAAGATTAAGAACCAATAAGAAGGGAACATTCTGATATAGATCTTTTTTTTTTAATAATTCAATTAATAAAAATCCCATGAACACTGTAAAGATACCTTAAATCAATTTAAAATGCAAATTATGTTAACTCGATTGCTATAAATGAAATTTAAATGATAAGATCATGCCGTCGCGGCAACCGAAATCCGATTTGTGCTGAATGGAATGACCGCTTCGCGAAAAAAGCGTAATTTTTATGAAGTAGAACGAAACTATCACTCAATCGACTGAAAACTCTGTACATTTGTAAAGAAGAAAAAAGGAATATGAAACAGTGATATCCGCAGATTCACGGAATTTGTCGAATTTGAAATGAAAGATAGTTAACATTCATGCTATACTCGTGATTTTGGACGGAAAATCCTATATTACAAAAGCATTAAACACAATTCCTAACCATTCAACAAACTTATCAATAACTATCAAAAACTGGTTTAACATGGAATGATGTTGAGTTTAAGTGTCTTTTTTAAAAAGTTTCTTCCTTGTTACAGAGGCGGACATGTTGAGAATGATACAGTGTTCCAGATAGCTGGTTCAGCATAGAAAAATGAGCGTTCATCCGCTTTGGTATTGGTGCGAGGGATTGCGAGATAAGAAGTGTTTGGTCATCTGGAAGATGGCAGTCTAGAAATTAGCTCGGATAGGGTATTGAGGAGCTGTGTGCATTATCTAATTATCATTACACACTTGTTAAGAGTAAGAATTGAAAATGCATACATGAAATGAAATATACGGTAAAAATCTAAGGAATTTACTTTGCCCAAATAAAAATCTCACTATCGAATTCGTGTTAAGGTGATTTTGCTTTTGTGTACGCGTCAATGTTCACGAAAACAATGTTTGGGATTCCCCAAAATTTAATTCCGCAATTTTGTTGTTAATTAAATGGAATAAGCTCGGAGAAACCAGTGCTATCCCATGCATTTAATTATCTATGATAATAAAATTGTGTACACATTGAATATGTGATAACAAAAAAAACAAACAAGTAGTATGAAGATCATAAATTGCACCATCACCTATTGTAGTACATATACATATACATAGTCTAATGCAAATTTTTCTCTAAGCATTGTCTACACGTAAAGTTTGGGTAAAAATAATACTTCTGGGCCATATACTCTCGTGATAATGACGTTAAAAGAAGAGCCTACCCAAAAATAATAATTTTTTAACCGAAGCAGAAAAAATTGGAGAGCAGAACAAAACAAGTTTGAGGAAAATCGGGCAACTAATAACAAACTTATGCATTTTTAAAGATCAGAAAAAACAGGCAAATCAGTGGAAATTTCCAGGTATGTTGCCTATTTGATGACGTCACGGGTGAACAACTAACCATTCATCCTATTTATATTTATAGTGCAAAATTCATCATTTTTACAGAAAGACACAAACTTCGTATTAGTGTAAACATGCAAATATGGGAGCTACATATCTATCATGAAAATATACTACAGTTAAACTTGTGAGGAAATCTCATTTGGGGGGAAAAAGTAATATTTTTTAACATTGATATTAATATCATAAATAGTTAGTTGTGCACCAATGACGTCATCAGTTGCCAATTTGTCTAGATATTCAAACATTCATAACTTTCTTATTAGTTGTCCGATTTCACTCACACTTTTTATTATTCTGATCAGTAATTTTTTCTGCATCTGTTTTTTATCATTGGATAGACTCTCCTTTTAATTTTGAAGATTAATTTAAAAGAATGAATTCAAATTGGACATTTATCAATCAATGTCAATTGGCTTAGATACTGCGAAAGCTTAGATGAGTGTTGATTTTCGCTTCAAATGAATAGCGCCCTCATTGATCAATATTCTAGAATGAATTCAGAAGTTCAGAGTGTCCTATTTCTTCAGAAATGTTATTGTTTTTGCGTTAACCTAATATAGAAGAATTATCTAAACAAATCGTCAGCGTTTTTACGAACCGGCCTATACGGTGGCGCTACTGCAACACGTAGAAAACCCGACATAGCGTCAAATACAATGACATACCACTTGAATTCATGTTATTTCAATAGCTTCTATTTCAATTGTTCAATTGAATTGCTACGACTGTTTCGGGCAACCACCCCTCGCTAGTAGGCCGGTTCGTAAAAAACGGTGACGAAATGCATCATCACATTTTGATTTTAGACACCCCTTCTCAGAAAAAATTACTACATTGACCCCCCCCCCCCCCTTCCCATTGATCTTTTATGCTCTGGCAAACTATACATGCTATATGTACAAATATAATTGAATTTGGTTTAGACCAGCCTTCTAAAAGTATTGCTAGAATATGTGCCGTTTAATTAATATTATCATTTCTTTTATTTATGCAAATATCTTTGGAACGGTCACCTGCAATAATTAATGGTGTGTGGTCTAAAGTTCTCATTAATTCCAGTCGTCTTTGAAAAATCCAGACCACGAAATACATATCTTTTGAAAGTGGGATTCCAAGTCTTCTTCTTCACGAGCTAGAAAAAAATTAACCCCATCTCCTAATTTATGAGTAGCTGTAGGGACTGATATGAAATTAATGGTTTTTATGTTTGTCATATATATTCTGTACTTGCTTTTATAACTGTAATCTGTTACAATTTCCTTCCGAAGAAAAAAATCAATGAGCACCCCCCCCCCCCNTTTAAAAGTGCTCAACACATGCATTAAAGTGTAAAAACATAAAAAACAACATGTGGGGATAGCTCGGAAACTTGACCTGATTGAGCAAAACCAACTTGATTTTTGGATTCAGCACCTCGGATTCACTCTAAATCAGCAAAGAAATCGCAGACAACTTTTTTTTTGCTGTTGACCAGTGTTATCTATGATAATAAAGTTGTGTACACATTGAATAGGTGATAACAAAGAAACAAACAAGCTGGATGAAGATCACAAATTGCACCATCACCTATATTGTAGTACATATACAATATACATGTACATAGTCTAATGCAAAATTTTTCTCTAAGCATTGTCTACACGTAAAGTTTGGGTAAAAATAATATTTCTGGGCCATATACTCTCGTGATCATGACGTTAAAAGAAGAGTCTACCCCAAAATAATATTTTTTTTTAACCGAAGCAGAAAAAAATTGGAAAGCAGAACAAAAAAATTTTGAGGAAAATCGGGCAACTAATAGCAAAGTTATGCATTTTTAAAGATTAGAAATAACAGGCAAATCAGTGCAAATTTCCAGGTATGTTGCCTACTTGATGACGTCACGGATGCACAACTAACCATTCATCCTATTTATATTTACAGTGCAAAATTCATCAGTTTTTACAGAAAGACACAAACTTTGTATTCGTGTAAACATGCAAATATGGGAGCTACATATCTATCATGAAAATATACTGCAGTTAAACTTGTGAGGAAATCTTATTTGGGGGAAAAAAGCAAGATTTTTTAACATTGATATCAATATCATAAATAGTTAGTTGTGCAGCTATGACGTCATCAGTTGCCAATTTGTCTAGATATTCAAACATTCATAACTTTCTTATTAGTTATCCGATTTCACTCAAACATTTTTTGTTCTGATCAGTAACTTTTTCTGCATCTGTTGATAAAATTATTATTATTGGATAGACTCTCCTTTTAATTTTGAAGATTAATTTAAAAAAAAATGAATTTAAATTGGCCATTAATCAATCAATGTCAATTGGCTTTGATACTGCGAAAGCTTAGATGAGTGTTGATTTTCTCTTCAAATGAATAGCGCCCTCATTAATCAATATTCTAGAATGAATCCAGAAGTTCAGAGTGTCCTATTTCTTCAGAAATGTTATTGTTTTTGCATTAACCTAATATAGAAGAATTATCTAAACAAATCATCACATTTTGATTTTAAACACCCCTTCTCAGAAAAAATGACTACATTACCCCCCCCCCCCTTTCCCATATATCTTTTATGCTCTATAGGCAAACTATACATGCTATATGTACAACTAGTATTGAATTTGGTTTAGACTAGCCTTCTAAAAGTATTGCTAGAATATGTCCCGTTTGAAAATATTATCATTTCTTTTATTTATGCAAATATCTTTGGAACGGTCACCTGCAATAGTTAATGGTGTGTGCATGATCTAAACTTCTCATTAATTCCAGTCAGTCGTATTTGAACAATCCAGACCACGAACTACATATCATTTGAATGTGGGATTCCAAGTCTATTCCTTCACGAGCTAGAAAAAAATAACCCCATCTCCTAATTTTATGAATAGCAGTAGGGACTGATATGAAATTAATGTTTTTTATGTTGGTCATACATATACTGTACTTGATTTTATAACTGTAAATCTGTTACAATTTCCGAAGAAAAAATATCAATGAGCACCCCCCCCCCCCCCCCCCCAGATAAAAATATATGCGTATAAAGATGGGGCGCTTCTAAGGATTTGGTGTGCCACAAATTGATCTCCAATTTGTATGCCTATATTTACCAGGTTATATAAGGGAGTTTCTATCACATTATAATCTTGCATTGGAATTATTATGAGTGCTACGGAACCAGCATAGATTATGACCTAAAAGTTTTCCATTTTTTATTCAAAAGGGAAAAGCCTTTTCATTGCTTGCTTCTAACACTCACAACGACTTAAATACAAGACATATTGAAATTACAACGTGAAACTACCAAAGGTTGGAATCAACATAATACGTATTTTCCTTCGGTTTTTTTTTTATCTTTCTTCCTCATGTACTGTGGTATCCTCGAAATCAGGCAGTGCAAGAAATATAAAGATGAGGCAAATTATCATTTACACAGTGTCTATTTTCCCAAAACTTAGATAGCAAAAAAATTAGCCTCTATTATTCAAAGAAGACTTGTCATACTTATCTTGCGAGTTTTTCGGAGCATGTCTCCCCTCTGATTTATTAATTTTACACAAAAAAATTACTTTTAGAAATCTAAACAATTGCTTTTACTCTATATTTTGGTATAACACCAAGGTGATCATGCTCGGTCGCTTAGCTCGCTTTACTTGTCAGCCCAGCTCAGGCGCCCCCCCCCCCTCCTCCGAGCACCAAATTTGAGGTGTAGACCTTTTTCTTTACTATATTTTTGCTTGTCAGTCCAGTTTAGCAAGATACGTGCGCTCCATTTGCTGAAAGGGAATCCAACAGTCGAGCCCCTCCGGCTCCCCTCCCCCTCCGGTATAAAAATCCTGGGTACCGCACATGGCTATATTGTCTTAGCAAGAAGAGGAACTGATCAGACTATTTAGTGCAACACCTCATCTCAACATCGTTGCTGTCCCATCATGCTCATGAACCCTATCCTCCAACGTCGTCGGCCTTCGGCCCCATATTTGCGCCCACCCCCTGGCGCTTGAAAGTCTTGATCCACCCTGCGACCCCTGGCCTTGATCCACCCTGCGACCCCTGGCCTTGTACTATGTATCGAATATGACGTAATTTTGGAATTCATTACGATGCGTTTTTAAGGGACGAACAATCTATAAAATCTGTATTTTTGACATAATAATTAGTTATTTTCTTTATTAACTATCAAATGCAATGCATTACTTTACTATACTTATCTGTCATGTTTTACTTTATTTTGTACCAATAATACATTTATTATAACGGGTATCTAATTATAACCTCTTGTTTTTAAGAACCATTGTAACCATTATAACATGTATAATTTATTTTAATATTCAAAATCTGGAATCAATAAATGTACCTGCACCCATGTATTTATCCACTGAAAAACACACATTTTCTTTGCGTGAAGGTTAAAAAAAAGGGCTTTAAAACAATGAGATATAATAATCTACTTGCAGAGAAGTGCATGGCATACGCGATAGCACGTGACCAAAATTGCAAATTCGCATGGAAATCACGGTTGAGTCATTATAATTGGAGTATTCATAATTTTCTCATTCAATGCTGTCCGATTTATCTCGATTATTTTCCAACTGTTTTATTGTTTTTTAATACTTTTAATCAAAGCGAGGTTTGTTTTATACACACATCTGGAAAGGACTAGCATGTTCTCTAGAACAGACAGTAGGTTTACTTTTTGTTCACTTTGGTTTCATATGTCATATTTTTGTATCTATTTAATTTAGTATTTTTTGTTTAATTATTCCAACATAATTTTGTTGTACTTATTTCGTATATTTTTTAATTATTCACGGCCTTGCGGAAAAGTAACTTCTATCTGATAACAGACTTTTTACCGTGATTGGATTAATACAATACAATACAATACAATATAAAACCCTTTTTAAAGATGAAATATAAGAGGGGAAATAAACCATTGGGGGGAGGAGCTAAATATGAGTGGGTGGAATCACGTCATTTCTATCGTAATCTGAAACATCCTACGTTCTTGATATTAATTAACATGCCTAGAAACAACCTAAATTCCTCGATGATGGTTTAGCAAAAACAACACTGCAACTTCAATATTTACCACATCTGAGATAAAACATAACATTTTATGTCACTAATATTGACATGTTCGCTAAGATCTCCCCGGCAACCCTCCGCGGTAGCTGTCTCCATGTAGTTTATTACAAGATAACTGGTAATTATCTAGTTAGCAAACTGGTAAAGTAAACTGCCTTGGGACTACTGATATTCCTTTGAGGATCTTTGTCTGAGGAAGCTCAAATAAGCTGGAACCGCTGAATGATCGAGACGTATTCATCCCTGTCGCTTGTTAAAAAAAGGTATGTATATTTTTTCGAGTTTTCATTGATCCTGCAAAAGAGTCGTTGACAACTAAAATATACATGTAGTTTCAAATACAAGTTCTTTTGGGTTTTTTAAATTTTACCTATTCTAATGAGGCCTACAAAAGTAAAAACTATTGAATTGAGCAGAGGAAAGAGATTAAAAGTTATAATTTAATATTCAGCTATGTCTATCAGACTTCTTAAACCCTGAATTAAAATCATAACGTCTAACAAAACTGCAATCTTTCTTATTGTTCATTTTATTCAATTCAATCAGAAATGAAAATCAACAATATTTTGTTATTGCTCATTTCACTAAATACACTGAAAAAAAAAAGAATGGCGATTTCGGTCACATTTTGAACATTTGTTTTTTGCATTTGAACATTTTACTAAAGAATTATTTAGATGATATATTATTATTGTTGATGGCATTCGATACCGATTTGTTCAGAGTTATGTGATCAGTAAATCTGATTTGAATATTTAGACATCATTTCAACTCTGCCCTTTCATTCTTTATATACATTTTTTGTCAATAGAAAATATGACAAGACTGATTACCTCTGGTCTGATCCTTTTGGCGCTCATCTCTGTTTCAACGGCATGTAAGTTTATCGATGATTCAAAATTTCAAGTTCTGTCCTTCTACAATGATCATGAACAATCATTTACGGCTGCTAGAGGCGATGATTAGAACTACACTTACTGAAGTGGTACGGATGCGACTATTTAAGCCCCGGTCACATAGGACCCCGGAAGCAACACGATTCAACACGACTCGTTGTTCTGAGGCAGTTAATTGTGAATTAACAAAGAGTCGGGGTGAATCGTGTTGCTTCCGGGGTCCTATATGACCAGGGCATTAGCCTGATGGATACAGCTCGAAGAGAAAAAATGGTTGCATCATCCACGTCGTTGACATGGCTGAGGAGGGTGTAGAATCGCCAAACTAGTCACTGACAATCTTTTATAAATCATAAAAAAATGGCACGAATTAGTCAAGAATGAGTAACCCAAATAGCCTTGCTCCGTTTTACTCTACATGCTCTACTCCATAATAATTTTAAAACTCTCATCCTGAATTATAAGACAAAAAAACGAAAATAGTTAGATGAGCTGATGTCCGGAGAAGAGTCAGAGTCAGTGCAATTATAAACATTGATGGATTAAAGATGATTTTATAGACATTGCCACACATTCCTACCTGCCTACTTTGTTGTTAAAAATTCTAAAATCGAATTTTGTGACTATGTTATTACAATTCAATTCAATTTAAATACGTTATTTTTCCATTTTAGAAATTACAATACATTTTAATATAAAGTATACTTATAGAATTCACAACATAGTTTGGTAAAAGATATTAGATATAAATGACAAACGTAAAATTAAAATGGTGGGATACTCTAGAGAAGCAAAAGCTTATTATCAGAGTCCCATAGTAGCTACAAATTTAGCTACGCATTCAGATTGATGAAAAAAACAACACAGTGTGCCAAAAAGATGGAAGTTATTCAGGCATTATGAAAATTGAATAAATTGTACCACTGTCGATTTATTCCTGCACAGTGAGAATATGGAGGTCATATAGTGAATTTCAGCTTTTTTAAAATGTTAATTTCGAAGCCTATAATAATCTACTTTATATACACCGTCAATCATTAAGGTAGCTGAATCTGACAGTTGCAATTTTTAAATGAAAATAATGTCTAACAATGCTTTTGTTTATGGTGGGATTTCGACAAGTTTCTGATTCAGATTCACGAATAAAATGCACAAAAGGTCCAATATTGGTTGGCAGCTTGTTTGCCACGAAACTAATTCCGTGTTGACATTTCATTTCATATTTGTGTTATAGTACGACATATATATTTGGCACTTTTGGTGAATTTCGTTTGAGTCATGTGAGATGAGGGGTGTGTTGTCTTCCAAGAAAGGTCGAACATACTTACGAATGACGGAGCAACACCTGTACTTGAATATTGTCATGTGGCTGTGTCTCGCCGTTGCATTAAAGAGGAGCTGCTTTAATCACCTTAAAGCCCAAGTATAGTTTTGGTAAAGATGAAGAAATGTGAATTTTGGGGATGTTTATCATGACATGTAATTCTATACACATTTTGAGACATAGCATATTTTGAGACATAGCATACACATATTTTGAGACATTGCATACAAATATCATATTTCTTTTTACGAACTGATTCTTTTGAAAATTTGAATTTGACCGTTAAATCATATTTAGCGCCCTCTCTTGGTTATAACATTAATTTGCTTGTTATCGGGCAAATACAAATATTTGACAATAGAATGATATAGAGATATACACAACAATTAAATTCTGAAATTTTCATCCAATTCTGAGCATGGGAAGTTGTCCTTTATCACGAAAGAAAATATTGAATTAGTGTGGTGAAGCACCACACTAAAATTAAATTTGCACATTTTAAGGTTATAGCTTTTCCCAAACTCGTTCATTTTTCGCACAATCGTTTGTCCACTATTTTTATGATGCTATATTTCATTTCATATAGATTTGAAGACAAAATCTGCCGATAAAAATATTCGCTTTTACCAAAACTGTACTTGGGCTTTAAAATTATTGTTTTGTCAGTAAATGAAGCAAAATACGATAACAAATTGTGAAAAATTGGGCGAATTCGGACCAACCATTCAACTTTGGCAACGTGGGCATCATAAAACTCCTCCTTAACTTAATACACGAATTTATTAAAATGCATCAGTCATTCAATTGAGGAATTATCACCACTCTTTCTACAACGCTTGCAGAATTGATGTGTCCATGTTATACTTGAACAAAAAAAGTATAGATTTTGTCTAGAAAATTAAGAAAATGTTAAATTCTGTGTAAAAAATGAATGGAGAGTTTTCCATTGTTGGTAGCAATTTGCACCTGAATGATGCCAACTCAAGGAGCCCATAAGGGGTGTAAATCGAAACTTTGAAAAGTCATAACTTTTTAATGGATCGTCCGATTTCGCTCGGCTCGACTTTCACTGATTGGTCAGTGTATTCTTCTTCATCCACTGTGTCTTGGGTAAATCATCCTTAAATACCCCTTCTGCCCCTAATCGATAATAATGATGTCGGTGGTTGAAGTTGCAATAGAATTCAATACAACATACATTTCTTTTGCAAACAGATATAACCTGCCCCGATGATTGGACAAGACATGGCTTCTCGNGGGGGTATGGGGCGATGATGGGGTCATTTCGCACCCACGTGTTGATATTCCTCTTTTCAATATCTTAATATATTAGTATGTCTTAGTGTCAGAAAAATCGAAAAACACAAACAATTATTTAGATGTCCTTTTCGACGAAAGATTGCATTCAGAAACGATGAAAAACCCGCTTTCAGTAACTATCAAGCTGCATATTGGCTCATATAATATTGAGAGAATATAAATTATAGCAGTGAAGAGGAGGGGATATTGGCTGCATCCCCTATTCCCAAATACTGCCTACATGATATGCAAGCATTTTGACAGTGTTAACATCTTAATACATATAGCCCCTCCACGTAATCTCAAGACATCACCGCGTCATGTGTTTTCACATCTTACTAAGATAACACCTATGGTCGTGGTCTCGGGGAATAGTCGCAAAAGCGACCTGAGGTTGACTCGGGGTTGATTGTATCTGTTTTACTTTGACCTTCTCATGGACTAGTTTCATTCTGAAACGCTTGGATCATCAGTTCAGTTTAGGACTCTGTGAAATGATATTACTAATTACCTGCTCCTTCAACCCGCTTTGATCTGTTATTAGCGTCCCCAGAAAAAAATAGCGGAAGGCATTTTATCACTCAGCATGCGCCCGGTCAGAGCTAAGAGGAGCACAATTTTAGGTAAAAAGTGTTTTTTTGGTCAGGTCCACACAGGGGAGGCAAATTTAAGCTTTGTCGAGCCCAAATCCCCCGAGTCTGCAAGTCTTGAGTGCGTACATGCACATCCCCACTCAATCTGCCTCGTCACATCACTGATCGACCCTTTACGGGGACGGATAATATCAGGTCACAGAGTCCTAAACTGATCACATCGACAAAAAAAAATCATATTCACACCACCTCTCGATTTGACTTCACAGTTCTGGATCGGTCTGAATGACAAATACCGTGAAGGACAGTGGTTTTTCACCGACATGAGGCGACTGCGGCCGGAGCTGGGTACCCTCTGGGCGGCCAACGAACCCAACAACAGCGGTGACGAGGACTGTGTCATGTTCCCGTATGGATCCGAGAAGAAGTGGAACGACGCGAAGTGCAATTCGAAATACAGCTTCATTTGCGAGATCGAACATTTCGGTGAGGANGTGTTACTACTTCCGGTCATGTGACGTGACGTGGGATGACGGTGAGCGAGAATGTCTGGCACTTGGCGGCCATCTTGTTTCCATAGATTCAAGGGATGAACAACTCTTCGTTGACAATCTCGTTGCAGGAGAACAAGGACCAGTAAGTGTTTGGCGAAATCAAGCGCCAGGTCAGCGAGGGGAGAATATTGCTTTTCTTCAGACGGATCAAAGAAATCAAAACACAATAGGGATTATAAATATTTGAATAACATTTAATAATCTTCATAAAAGTTAGTTCTATGCACTTTGACATTTCGTCACCTGTTTCCACTACTGACTATGAACTATATAACATGCCATATTTTCTGCAAAATCTTATAATAATTAAAAAAAAAACACGCTTGTCTTCTTTAACCAGTATATAAGTAAGTTTTTATAAAATCATTTACACTTTATCTAGAAAATCAGCTTTTCATATAATATTGATTAAACTATACTGTTCGTTTTTAGCGTGAAAGTGTTTATATAACAGTGGATTTTTTTTACGACTATCCGTGTTCCTTGGAAGTGTTTTCACATCTTATTAAGATGACGCCGGTCTCCGGTAGGGTTGCAAAAGGCGACCATATGAATGTTTTGGGCAGGTTGTACAGCTTCAATTCAAGGGCTGATTTCATTCTTGAATAGGGTCAATTATCAGTCCAGTTTAGGACTCTGCGACCCTATAATATCTGTCCCTTCAGTCCTCTTTTATTTTATCTGCCCCTGAACAATGTCGAGGGGGATATTTTCATCACTCATCCTCACTGAATCTTCCGAGTCACAATGATGGACCCTGGCCCTCTGCAGGATCAGATATTATAGGTGTTTCGATTTCATTCGTAACAGTGACAATGACAATTGACAATGACAATTCTTTATTCTCATGGCACTCAAGTGTAGAGCATTGGAGAACATGAAATACTCACATTTGACAGATAAACAAAACATTTACATATACATTAACATAACAATATAAATGATAATATATGATAATAATAAAGGTGATTATGATGAAAATGATTATAAAATAATGATTTTATAATCATAGTCATAGTCATAGTCGACCGGAAGTACTCGTCACATTTTGCGCGCAGCATTGTTACGTCACATGCAGCTATGATAAATCTGTGACGAGGCCTCCCAAAATTTATCGATTTCCCCCGGACGAGCCCTTAGACGAACGCTTGCCTCGAGAGCAGTTGACGTGTTGATATTGGTTGACCTTTACTTCCGGTCAACTGTGACTGTGACTATGACCTGATGACGAATGAAATTGAAAACTCAGAAATATCAGGTCACGCGCAATCATAAACTGATCATGTCTATAAAAATAACACATCACAAATCCACCTTCGTTTCGCAGTTCTGGATCGGTCTGAACGACAAATACCGCGAAGGACAGTGGTTTTTCACCGACATGAGGCGACTGCGGCCCGAGCTAGGTACCCTCTGGGCGGCTAACGAACCCAACAACAGCGGTGACGAGGACTGTGTCATGTTCCCGTATGGATCCGAGAAGAAGTGGAACGACGCGAAGTGCAATTCGAAATACAGCTTCATTTGCGAGATCGAACATTTCGGTGAGGAGTTTTGTACATTACAAGAGGAAGAAATTAAGAATATACCCCC
>BQKZ01003072.1:54655-64788 GCA_036244855.1 Temnopleurus reevesii | reverse complement strand
GGGGATGGGGGGTGGGATGGGGGGTGGCAACTGCTCTCCATCCCTGGATCCGCGTATTTAACATTTAATGGGGATTGAAATTCACTCGAGATTAGGCTTCTGATGAATGCGAATATATTTCAGAATATTACTACAAAAATCATTCAATTTGTTTATATAATTCAGAAAACAATTGTTATTCAACATCTGAGTCGTCAAAATGTGCCTTTATTCGAAAGAATATTGTGGTATTGTTGACGAATTTGTTAACGAATGTTCTACCGCACGGTCTTGCTAACCCACAGGCTGCCCTGACGGATGG
This sequence comes from Temnopleurus reevesii, assembly GCA_036244855.1. Classification (NCBI taxonomy): domain Eukaryota; kingdom Metazoa; phylum Echinodermata; class Echinoidea; order Temnopleuroida; family Temnopleuridae; genus Temnopleurus; species Temnopleurus reevesii. Next base: position 64,487 of record BQKZ01003072.1, on the reverse strand, counting down.
GGAGAATATGGCGACTCCTGCTACCACCGAATCGCCTCCCCGAAGGTGGACCAGTTCGACGCCCAGACTCACTGCCAGTCTATCCATCCAGACTGCAGTCTGGTGAAGATTGATAACCATGATGAACAGGCCTTCCTGGAGGCTTGGGAGGAGACTAGCTGTGCAGACTGGATCGGTCTCGTTGGAGATGTGAGTAAATTAGACCGGGTGCAACGGTATAGAAAACGAGTGCGCGTCTGATGTACGATGTAATAATAATAAATAATAATATCTCTTATTTACCCAGGGTCGCCACTTTCAGCTGTAAGCTGTTCTTCCAGTGAACCCTGCATAACATAAAGTTATTATTACCCTTCTCCCATCTTAAATGCCGAGCGCCTGGCAAAAAGGCAGATGGTCCGATTTTTATATAAGTCTTTGGTATAACTCGGCCAGGGATCGAACCCACAACCTTCTGTTCATGGGGCAGACACTCTACCACTGAGCCACACATGTGAATAACAAATGTGCATCCGATGCGCGCTCGTTTGCTACCGTCCACAAGCCTCCGCCCGTCCACGAATGTCGAAAATATGCTACTGATTCAGCACCAAAGTACATTAATTAATTACTTAACATGTGGAGGCGCCGTGGTGTAGTGGTCAAGACTCTCGCCTTTCAACTAGAGGGTCGTAGGTTCGAAACCCACCCATGTCGTCAATTTCCTTCAGCAAGAAATTCATCCACATTGTGCTGCACTCAACGCAGGTGAGGTGAATGGGTTCCTGGTAGGAATATTTATTACTTGAAACGCCAAGTGCGCTGCATGGTGGCTGCCGGGCTAAAGCAGCTTAGGGAATTCTCATGAAGAGTTGATAAGCGCTATATAAAAGCCGTTCATTATTATCATTATTATTATTAATGAATGAATAAATAGAAAAATGAATAAAGAAATACATATCATAATCATATTCATTATCTTTCAGACAAACCCCGCCGGAGTTCGCGACTACTTCTTCACCGACGGGCAGCCGATGGTCCACGACTTCTGGAAGTCTGGCGAGCCTAACTTCAGCGGGAGCGCTTCCCGGGTGTGTGCCATACAGAAGTCAGATCAGGGTTGGAACGACCAGAACTGCGGTAACGATCAGAGCTACGTGTGTGAGCTGAAGAAGCCTACCTTCTAAAAATGTTTGGAAATTACTCCAGGGGCCTGTAACATAAAACAAATTTGCAATATCAATTGCAAACTTTAGTACATGATTTTACAAAGACTTGCGATCGATATCAATCGTACAATCGATTAGAAAATTTTATGTTACGGGGCCCAGTGCGGTGTTTCACTAAGATAAAGACTTTACGAACTACTGGTATCCGTCCTTGTTTGGAATGATTGATAATACAGCACAAGAATTGATACCAGTCGTTATTGAAGACGTCTGTCTTATATTGTTGAAACACCGCCTAGGAAATCGTTGTTGTTCGATAATATGAGTTAGGAAAAGGGTATCCAAGTGCCAATTATCAGTGTGCTCACATAAATTCGAATTTAAGACGAATTTAGTCCAGCTGAGTCTCCTGTTATTTGAGTTATGTGTCCATCTATGTTCAGAGGCAATTTATGGTCACACGGAATTTAACTGGACTTTCAAACTGGACTTAGATTTTCATGTTTAAACAGATTCGAGAATTTATCTTTCTCTATACATTTATGGAACTGTTAGGATGCAAATAACTATGATTATAAACCAAACTATCACAACTAAGAAAGGTTTAAATGAATTGTGAAATAGTGATTGTACATATATATATATTGTTATGAAATTTGCACAAAATTATCCAATATTTTGGAGGTAGTAGATTTTGAAGATTCTATTTAAAAAAGAAAAATGTTATTGGTTCTACTGGTCAACACTAATTACAATTTATTGACAGCATTTACAAAGCTAAATCAATGAAACTCTACTTCGTTTACTTTTGAATGTGGAAAAATTATGATTAAATAATGATTTTTGATAATGAGTAGTGTGACGTTTTCATTATTTTGCTGGATTGTCAGAACACTTTTATGAAATAGAAATATGAGATGGTGAGATATTGTACAAGAGCAATAACTTGTCACAAAAAGCTCTATGTAGCGAAATAGTTTACATGCCACTTGCGGAGTAGTCCAGTTGAGTACTATGTAGTCTAGTAGTCTAATAGCACCCAACTCTGTACACATTCTTACCCTGAACACAGACATGACAGAATGACTAACATCACTCCACCACATCACACACAACTCTGATCACACACAGACCTCTGGTCGCGCCTGCACACAGAGATTTATGCATGGTATGTGAGAATCAGTGATTTTAGTGCTGTAGTCCCTGTGTATTCAGGGCAACAATGTGTACAAAGGCAGGTGCTATTAGAACACTGAGTCCTCAACTGGACCTCAACTGGATTTGGGTCTGGCTGATCGCATTCATGATTGTTGATGGTCAGAAATTTACTGCTACCAAAGGCTAAATCGCACCTTTGCGTTAATAACCAACATCTGCCCAGCGTTCATGATATTTGAGGACGGTCAGTGAACGTAGAAATGCGGAGGGAAGACGCTCGCTAATGCGTACGCCGAGCGCCAGCAAAATACCGTCAAAAGTCGGCCAAGCATCTTTGCGTTCACCATGTTCACGGAACGTCTTCCGACTTTTGTGAAACCGAGCAGATCGACGTTGGCTATACAAACGCACTAGTGTGTTATTAATCAAGTAGTTTGCGAAAATAGGAATGGCGCCCACTTCGATATCAAATTATTATAGTCAGTCGGTGTACATTTTACCTTCTTAAAAGCTGAGGTGAGGAATTGTATAGAGGGCACAGGAGGGGAATGAAACAATGAAAGGGGGAGGGGGGAATATAAAGAAGGGGAAATCGAGATTGGGAGAGACAGAGAAAGAGAGATTGAGAGAGTGGGTGAAAGAGAGAGAGAGAGAGAGAGAGAGGGCGGGGGGGGGGGTGGGGGAGAGAAAATGTTTCCCATATTCTCACAATGTTACGATGAATTCAACAACAACAAAACAAATGATGAAAGCCTTTTGGCTAAGATCATGTGTAGTAAATAATAATCATAATGATAATAACAATGATATATTGATGATAACAATGATAACAAAATTATTGTAACTATATTAATAGTAATAATGGTAAAAATGAGAATAAAGATAGTAATATCATTGAAAATATCAGTACCTATAGGCCTAATGATAATATATAATAACATGTATAAAATTATTAATGTAATTATTAGGGGCCAGCCTTCTATCCAAGCCTCGCTTCTTTGCTGGCCTCTATTTTTTCATTGAACTTGAATTGTATGCTTTTTGAAGGTCACCGGAGCAATCTCATTNCAAACTATATGTCATGGTATATATCCCCAAAATTCACATTTCTTTAATCTTTACCAAAACTATACATGGGCTTTAACTACAGAATCTCGATCTCACATACAACTCTGATCACACATACCCCTCTGATCGCGCATATTGGGGAATGCGAGAATCTGTGATTGACTGCGTTAGTCCCTGTGTGTTCAGGGCGAACAGTGTGCACAGAGTCAGGTGCTATTAGACCACAAAGTCCTCAACTGTTTTACTGGTTTTGGGTCGGGCTGATCACATTCATGATTATTGATGGTCAGAAATTTACTGCTACCAAAGGCTAAATCGCACATTTGCGTCAATAGCCAACGTCTGCTCTGCGTTCATGAAATTTGAAGACGGTCAGTGAACGTAGAAATGCGGAGGGAGGACGCTCGCTAATGTGTACGCCGAGCGCCAGCCAAACACCATCAAAGTCAGCCAAGTATCTTCCTACCTTATCTTTGCGTTCACTGCACGTCTGTCAAATTTCATCAAACCGCACAGACGTTGGCTATGTAAACGCAAATGTTTTATTAATCAGGTAGTTTGCGAAAATAGGAATGGCGCCCACTTCGATATCAACTAATCAGGATAGTCAGACCTTGTACCTTTTTCAAACGCGGAGGTGGGGAATACAATAGTAACTACGAAAGGGGAAGAGAGGGGAATAAAAATAGGGGGAGATTAGGAGAGACAGAGGGATAGATATTGAGAGAGGGAGGAAGAGAGTGAGGGAGAGAGAGACAGAGAGAGGGAGAAAGAGAGAGAGGGGGAGAGAGAGAGAGAGAGAGAATGAGAGAAAGAGAGAACAAGAGAAAGAGGGAGAGAGAGATTTAAAGGATTTAATGGACCCCATTGGAAACGAGTCTTTTTCAGCTTTTATGGGTTATCCTGTCATGTATTCATAAACTACAATAACAAAATGATGAAAGTAATCACAATAATAATAATAATAATGATGATAATAATGATAATAATGATGATGATAATAATAATAATAATAATAATAATAATAATAATAATAATAATAATAATTATAATAATGAGAAGAATAATGACAATAATAATAATGATAACAATGATAATGATATATACATACAAATACAAGCAAATTAATCCTATTGAATTGTATGCCTTGTGAAGGTCACCGGAGCAATCTCATTGACAATTTTTTTCGGACACTAACCTGAAGCAATAACTTCTAATCTCTGACAAGTCCAACAATCATGACAAAGAAAATGAATAATTTCAATATTTGAATAAAAGATAATCTTTTGTAAAGTACATAGCATAAATAGAAATTATTTATTATTTGTCTTTAGCTACCTTTGCACTAAAAGCAAATCGAATTTTCAACGCGTTATAAAATAAAGCCAATGCCAAGAACTGGTTCTTGAAAAAAATATGATAGGAAACGGTTGGTCTCACTTTTAAAAGTCGTTAACAGTATTGTACGTTATAAAACTCATTTAGAAAAAATAAATGTTGAATGGAAAGTATGGACTAGTAGCTGAATGATGATTTATCACATAGATGCACATTTCTAATGGGGTTTATAAAATAAACATGTTATGACTTTGTGAGCTTGGACGGCAAGACAGAAAGAAAGGGTAGTGCTGTTCTGGAAAAGGGAGCGTCCATGAACAAAGGTTAAAACGAGTACTAAATTTTTCGATGTGTTTTCATGAAGTGACGGTAGCCAAAGGGTGCTGTTGCATGAGGATAAAGAATTCCCAACGTAATATCAATTCCAAAAACACGTCCATTTTAGACAAGAGCAAGTTTTAATGAATTGATAACTGGTTTCGTGCAATATTACCCTTTGACCATCGCCACTTCATGAAAACAATGGACAAATTGTTGAAAGCCTTGTGAGAACTTTATAGTAATGGGGCATTTATTTCAAGATATGGAAGTTTACTTTTTCTAACACGGCGAAAGTCTTCTTCCAGAAGATCGTGGGGGAACGAGCATTTGCTTACTCAGGCCCTACTCTGTGGAATGCCCTTCCACAGAGTCTGAAAACCTTAACATCATTATCTTCCTTCAAGGGCAGCCTTAAGACTTATTTATTTAAGAGTGCCTTTTGACTTTCCTTGTCATTTCTTTTCTGTAATGAATTTGCTCTGAGCGCCTTGAGCACCTAATCAGGGTGGAAAGTGCGCTATATAAGACACATGTATTATTATTATTAATAAAGTACGTTGATTTGCTGCCGAATTCTGATGCTTGAAAGGGAGGTCACTTATTTTGGTTAATAAAACATTTTGGGGCTCGCAGAATTCAATTATGCAACATTGAAAACGATTTGAGCAATATGAAAAAGTTCCTGAAGAAAACTCTTTAAAGCCATTGGGTGCACCCCACCAGATTATCGGTCAGCTGTCCAATCACTCTCAAATCATGGCGACTTCTCTTATAATCGTGAATATTGTTGTCCTCGAATAACAGCTTACCACCCAAATGGCTTCATTTGACTTTCCCAAGAGTCTTACTGCGCCACTGTGAACCACCCCTCTCTCTCTCTCTTTCTCTCTCTCTCTCTCTCTCTCTCTCTCTCTCTCTCTCTCTCTCTCCTCCCCCTTCTTTCATTTTTTTTAAAAACCAAATACTCTCTTTAACTATTCAATTCCACTATTATCAGGATTATTATTGTGAGAATATTTCGGCGTCACTTCGCCATCAGTTCGGCACCATCGACACCAATTTTAAACCACTTGACACTATTTCCGTATAATTTTTCTGACTTTTTTTCTATGGTACAACGATGATATTACATGACACCTTTATGGCATAAATCCTGGTAATTTCGACACCATTTCCCTTCCTCTCTCGGCTCTCTCTCTCTTTCTCTCTCTCTCCCTCTCTCTCTCTATGAGTTCATCCTTATTTATGTTTCTTTTTATCCAACTCAAAATAGATCGGGATTAGGGTTAAAGTTTTCAGTTAATCGGATGTGTATGTTATGTCTACAAGTCCCCGATAAAGATAATAGGCCAGTGAATGCAATATCGCACGTAGACTGTTATCATGGTTATGTNATTTAGCTACCTTTGCACTAAAAGCAACTCGAACTTCCAACGCGTTATAAATTGAAGCCAAAGTGAGGAACTTGTTCTTAAAAATACATAAGAGGAACCGGTTGGTGTTACTTTTAAACACCATTAATTGGACATTATGAAAGTCATTTAGAAGAAAAAATGTTAAATGAAAAAGGGTGGAATAGCCTATGATTATTAATCACAGAGAGGCACACCTTCAATGGGGTTTTACCAACGTGATTGTGACTTGTGAGTTGGGGCGGTACGAGGGAGGGGTGGCTGCTGTGGACCGATTGCTACATTGATGAAAAAGCAGTGTGAGAACTGCATATATCAAAGGAGAATTCTTTTTTTTAAAGGATACATGGATATTTGCCCTATATTTTTGCAAAATTCTGACGATATTGAGTGGTATATATACATTTTGTATATATAAACAATATATAGACAAAGTTACATTATCATTGATTATGAAACATTGAAAATGATTCAAGCAGACTAAATAAGTTCCTAAAGAAACTCTCCTGAGACCGGGGATGCACCTCTGTCATGAAATAATCGGCCAGCACCCCTACATCATTAATCCGACGACGCTCAAATAGTCTGCAAGCACAGACCCTAGGCTTTCGGTGTGTGCATGCGCAGAGCGTGATACAGGGTATGCATTGTGTAAGTACATCACACACAGCATTGCCTTCTAGGATTGAGGAAACAATGCTGTGTGTGATGTAGTCACACAATGCATACCCTGTATCTCGCTCTGCGCATACACATACCGAAAACCTAGGGTCTGTGCTTGCAGGCTTTTCTTTTAAGCGCGGACATTGTTGTCCTCAAATAATGACTTACCAACCAAACGCTTCATTTGTGCCACTGTGAGCCTTTCCTCTTCTCTCTCTCTCTCCGTCTCTCTCTCTCTCTCTCTCTCTCTCTCTCTCCCCCCTCTCTCTCTCTCCTCTCCACCTCTCTCTCCCACTCTTTCTCTCTCTCTCTTTCTCTTCATCTCTCTCTCTCTCTCTCTCTCTCCTTCTCTCCATCTCTTCCTCTCTGTGATTTTATCGTTCTTTATGTTTATTTCTTTCTAACTCAAAATACATGTAGTTCGGGATTAGGGTTAAAGTTTTCAGTTAATCGGATGTGTATGTTATGTCTACAAGTCCCCGATAAAGATAATAGGCCAGTGAATGCAATATCGCACGTAGACTGTTATCATGGTTATGTCAAGTTGAAAATGTTTATGTTTGTTATTGTTTTGTAATATTTCATCTTCCCGAAGAACTGTTTTAGAGAATTGCATCAATTAGACCATGAGAGCTTTAGTAAGTTCGAAGATTACAGAAAAGTAGGTACATTCACTTTTCCTTCAAATAGTCACTTATTTGTGTTTGATAGCCCAATTTACCCAGTATCAATTGAATTTGTTTTACGCTGCATTTACGCATGAATACGACGGAAAGATGCTTGGACAATGCTCAATTCATTCAGATGGTGAGCATTAGTCCAGCAGTATTTTTACAAGTCATGGAAAATCCTTATTAAATGTTGGTGGTCATGGAAAAGTCAGGGGAAAAAGCGAGAATTGATAAAAAGTCATGAAAATTGGCAAGGGCAGTTTTCTGCTTTATCATGCCTCCCAACTTTCATTCTCATAAGGGTGTGAGGGGAGAGATGGAGGCCATCACAAAAATGAAAAGCAGCAATTTAGTCCTATATGGGGATTCATTTTCAAATCTAATTGTTTAATATGGGACCCAAGCAAAGAGTACTGTAAGAAACAGTTTAATTTATGCCGGTCATTCGTTGGCATTTAATGTAAATGTATGACTAAACCTGAAATATAGCCCTGGAATTGACAACAAAACATCACTTTCATTCGACCTTTTGAATAATTCGTGATATCGTGTCTACGTCAACGATTAACAATTTTAGCAGTGTCAGTTTTATGACCAAACTCAAGTGGGGATATAAAAAGTCTTATACTTGATGAGATTATTAACCGTTAATCGAGGGTATATTGACCTTTTGTTGTAGTTGAGATGATTCAAGCGACACTTCAAGTTGTATGAATCAATTTGGTGTAATAGTAGAGACAGGTGCACTGAGATCTGTATATAAGAATACATAACTTTGTACTATGTCTAAAACTCCGTTTTTGTTAAACAAGTGTTATTTCGCTTTTTCTTTTCATTCTATTTCTTTGAAGTATGCAATTCGCAATAGGCGGGTTTACCAATATATTCGAATTTACCGGCGTTGGTTTTTTTTGCCAATGAACGTAGTTACGTGGTATTCCTTAAACCGGTTGATAACAGTGAGACTACAACACTTGAAATCCAGGTTGCAAACATTACTTGTTGCTATGTCGGGCACGCTTTGGGCAAGCTTTAGGGTTGTCAAGAACAGCCTTTGAGTTAGAGGTGTGCATGAAATTTGCATCTATTAGTAAATCCGCCTATTGATAGCGTGTTATATTGGTGTACGTCACACGTGTCACATAGGTGATTCCTAACGGGTTTTTTTTTTTTTAGATTATACACTGGAATGACAAGAAGGGGTCCCCTTTAAAGGGGCCCAACCCCTGAAATTATTGTGCTCTCAGTTAATGAAGAAATAACAGATGAACAAACTGTGAACATTTGAGCAAAATCGGACAACCCGTTCAAAAGTTGTGAATTTCCAAAGTCACAGAGATATGACGATCCCTACCGCCGATGGGTATCCGAGGAGTTGTCCGACATGACGTCACAGATTCCGTCGGTGTTGCCGATTGCACGTATCTCCATGAGCTGCAGTGATCGTCAGATTTATGTGACTTTGACAATTAATAAATTTTGAACGGGTTGTCCGATTTTGTTCACCTTTTCACAGTTTTCCACCTGATTTTGCTTCATTCAATGAGAGCACGATAATTCCAGGGGTTGGTTCCCCTTTAAGTTCAGAACAGACCAGTTGACATTCGCGAAAGATCGCGAGTGATACTCTTCTCCACGGATGGGATGAGCCGTGGGTGATGAGAAGTGTGTAACTGTAACATGAATGTTAATAAAAAGCACATACAATGTTATGTACACTGTAGCCTTCTTCTGCACGGTGGAGTGTTTTTTTTGCACCCACGGCTATTTCCATACACCATGTTCGTCGAGAATTTATTCGATTACTTCCACCGACCACCAACATCTCTTTATGTCTCTCTTTCTTTTTCTTTCTTATTTAAACCATGTATATCCAGTTTATCCGGTTATGTAGACATAATTCTGCTATTAAATGAATAGAAATCTAATTGTTATGAATAAATTTTCGGTATGATACCTTGCCCATACTACACATACACACACAAACACATAAACATACACTGTCTCTCACTCCCTCTCACATACACGCATACGCACACACACAAACACACAC
>BQKZ01003072.1:18248-29664 GCA_036244855.1 Temnopleurus reevesii | reverse complement strand
ATTCCTATAAGGTACTCATTCGCCTCACCTGGGTTGAGTGCAGCAAAATGTGGATGAATTTCTTGCTGACGGAAATTGACGGCATGGGTTGGATTCGAACCTACGACCCTATGGTTGAAAGGCGAGAGTCATGACCACTTCACCACGGCGCGGCGCCTTCACTACTTATATAAAGTAGAACTATGATTAAATACATTATATGCAATGAAATGTAATAAGAATCTAATAATTTCATACAATACTGTGAGTGATGTATAATTTTTCTCATAAGAATAGCCTGAATTCGAGGATTCATTGCATAACATTTAAATACATTCAACATGTTCAAGGAGCAAAATACAGCTCATAATTGCATAAACTTTACAACATACCAAAATAACCATTTTTTTTAGTTCTTCATAAAGTGGTTGTTACAATTAAGCGTCTTCTTAATAATTCATTCTTACTAAATGAATTTTCTTTAGGTCAAAGTACAATAATCTACAATGTGAAGGGTACACACGCGTAATTATTTCTCCATAGACCCGTGTGTTATTTGGCCTTTTAAAAAAATTCATATAAAATCGGCTGTAGATTAGGTCAACAAGTGCTTGGTAGCAATGGAAAGGAAATTTTATGGGCTTTCTTATTCTGCATTCAAAACTACCTCTTGACCAGCTCATTTTTGAGCAATTTCCCCTTACATAGCAACATGACGTGCATCAATAAATTCCATACCCCTAATCAGGGGTATCAAGAGGTGTCAAGTAGTTCCAGAAATCGAAAATTTTGGGGTCCCCCTTTTGATAAAGAAAGGTCATATATTCATTTACTAATATCCATAATTAAATAATCACTCGTTCACATCTATTAACATTAATCCATAATAGCTGAACTGCTATGGGTTGCCTAGGGGTCTATTTTTCATACGCAAAAGTGATTCGCCCATAATTACGCGTGTGTAACCTGAATGAGCGAAGTGTTGAGAGCCCAGTGATAATAGTGTTTTAAACGTAGATGGCGCTATAAGTTTCATGTCCAATGAAGGCGATGAGTATTGGCAAATCTTGTTGACGAAATGTATAGGTTTATTTTTATATAAAAATACGTGGATTCCATTAATTAGTTTATTTTTTTAATGCTCACATGGGCGAGCTTGCATATGAGATTAATTGCTCGGCTTAAAAGTATGATAGCGGGGGACGCGGCGTGGTATAGTGGTTCTATCTCCCGCTTCTAAACTGGAGGTCTGTGGTTTGAATCTCACACACGGCGTTGATGTCCTTAAACAAGAAATTTATCTTCACTGTGCTGTACTCAACCCAGGTGATGTAAATGTACCGGCAGGAATGTATTCTTTTAAATGCAAAAAGCGTCCATCTCGAACCTATTGCTATGACCGGGTAGTAACATCATAATAAAGTTGTTTCGCGCCGCTGAGAGGGGTTTGTAGAAGTTGAACGATTGCCATCTCTTATATGGTTCAACCTCAATTAGCCTACATGAAGACGTAGGTGTCGAGGTTCCGAGTACCGGAGCATTATCACGGCCACGGAAAACCAGCTCCCCTTGATGGGCGAGCTGAATATGGGCTATCCGCCGTATTTTAAATTGTATAAATTATGTTTTAATACGGAAATACATTCAATTCAATGTAAAAAAAAAATGGTTTTAAGACCGACTGTCAATTTCTCTTTTGAAAGAAAACTTAATAAACTTTGGTTTTTTTTCTTTTCAAAGTTCTAGTTCATTCAAAAATTTCTTTAGAGCACTATTCTATAAGACTAGTCGTTGAGACAATAAACCTTCCATCTGTCTCTATACCACTACGATAATGATGTTAGTCAACAGATTTATCTGTATTTATCAATTTATGTTTTTTGAAGGCGTTTTCTCCTTCTCCCATCCTTCCTCAATATTCACAAAAATTTTCTTCTCGGAATTCTTATAATTTACTTTCTTGTTAAATCTTCAATCAAGATTTACAAAATTGTTGAGCTAATTTCTTGTTCCCCCTATTCTTTAATTAGATGCTGTGAACCCAAATGGACTTCGGTTGCGAGGGCTTTGCGCCAGTTCGAAAGAGATATCTACATGTACTTAAAACCTATCGTACTTTCAAGATATTGTTGACGTCGTCATCAACCAGATGATGATCTGGCTGACGACGAAGACAACGACGACGACTAGCTGCTATGGCTGATGTCGATGGACAAACGACGTCGAAATTGTCTCTCGCCGAAAGGAGGGGGCCAATCATCCCCGCCGTACGAATCGAACGCGCTGATACAGAAGACCACGACGACGTCAAAAGCGTAGCAGACGACATCAAAAGCTCAGCAGACGACAACCACAACGCGCTGAGCGCGGGAAGCGAAGCTCCGCCTGACGATGATTCGAAACGGAAGAGCGCCGCCGGGCGGTGGTTGCTCGTACGATCGCACATACACAAAGACGTAGCTGGCTATGACTCAGCTGCCTCGGGAGAAGGCAGCGGTACAAGCAGCCCAGCGGAGGGACCCACCGACCCAAAGGGGCTAATCACGCTCATTCACAGTGGACCCTATGTTCAAAGTTACACTCGCCTCAAAAGACAGCTCAAAAGCTGCGACCGCCAATGGATTTTACGGTTTCTGGAGCTACGCGGATTGGAATTACTTTACGTTTCTTTGCAGCGGCTTTGTGCTAACACCAGCCCCGGCCGACTGGGGCGACGATCGCCGAGCATTGCCGATGCCTTCGCGCAGATAGAGTGTGTTGCCTGCTTTAAGGCTGTGATGGATTCCCAAGCCGGTTTGGATTATATTATTGAGGATACCGAATTCACAAGAAAGTTGGCGAATGGTAAGATAATCTTTTCTTATCTCCAAGATTTTCTTATAATAATAATAATGATAATAATAATAGGTTCATTTATATCGTGCAATCACTCTATGCATATATTCTACTGCGCTTGATACGAGGTACCATATTATTACCCCGGCTTTAACTGCCGAGCAAGCCACTTAGGCTTCTTATGTAAGCAATGTAATGAATCATGTTTTCTATTGTTCTTGAGTCAACACAAACTTTGTAGCCAATCAAACTATTCCACCGATAAGAAAACAAAAGGAAACATATTCATATAAATATACGTATTTACTCAACCACATGTAATGTTCCAGCAGACGACATAGACAATGTGTACTTTACCATAGCAAAGTGATAAGCTTGGCTAAGGTTATCTGTCGTGTCATTCTATGAGATAAATATTCCTTCATTAGTGTCACCATAAAAAAAAAAGAAATGAAATGAAGTTAGATGTAAGTTAAACATTAAGTCATTAATCCCATACAAAAATTATAGAAACCAGATATGTAATTTCCTATATTTCCAATGATTATTATAGGGCAAAAAGTTCTACGATTTTTGTCTTATTTTAATGGAATTGTCCTTTATACTTTTTAGTATTAATAGAACGCAAAAGCTATTCATAATGACCAAACATGGGGCCTGTAACTCAAAAGATGCAATTAAACTTGCAATAAATATTTATCGTAAGTCTATGGCAAAATGTGTACAAAGAGATGCAATTAATTGCAAGATTAATCGTATCTCCTTTATGTTACAGGCCCCAGATCATATAAGGCGCCACGAACGCCAGATCAGAAACAAATTCTTGCTCTGAACGGTTCTAATTTTACTTGGCACATTATATTGTATTGGATCCTAATATTTTGAACCAGGCGACAGCAACATCTTCCGTTTGTGAGGACACACCTCAGAGAAAAAAAAAGATAAAAATGAAGTTCATTGTGGGTCGCGTGTCATCCCATTATCATCACATCATCCAAAAAGAGTTTGGCGCCTCGCCCACTCCCCATCCCCACACGCAGAGCCCAGCAAGGGAGGATGCCTCTATACAAACTCCAAACCCTGAACAGAACTTGACGATTAATTCCCTCAAAGACCATTTTGTCCCAACCCCCTTCTCGCTTTACAGCCCAACAATTAGTCAGAATTGTCACGATTTGAATTGTGACGATTTCAATGGCGGCCCGCGACTTGTCAAAGTGGGTCGCGCGAATTGAGCTCTGAAAATTGCGAAACTTTATTGCAGGGGCTCGTCAAACAATATAGATTCTGTAACTTAATGTTCTGATCACCTTGAAGTATAACGAGAAAAATGGCGCAACAAAGATTTAGAAATTAAAGTCTGTTTGCATAGGTTGCCAACTTTTGTTGACGAAATCACATGGTTTGACATTTTTGCATTTTTAGATTTCACAATTCTGTACCTCAATTATCATTTTGGTTTTTGCTGTGGGTTCCATTTGATCCGACATTCAATTGGTATATTTGTTCTGTTTTGCTCATCTCTTTTTAAGTTGACAAGTGTTTTTGTCTCCGATAACCTCTAAAGGGACATCCTAGGAACGGTCCAATTTTCTTTCATATGTTTGCCTTTTCTACTTTGCTGTTAGAGGTTTGGAGTCTTTGTGACTTTTGGATCGTGATTTTAGGTTTCTCATTTTATGATCTTACCAAAGAATCATTGGAGGTAATTATTTGAGGAGCAGTTGCATGTATTGCCATTTTAGGCGGCAATATGTGTTTATTTGTGACTCACCGACGATTGCAGATAGGTTCTCAGATATGAACATTCTTTTAGAGTGGGTAAAAGTTAAGCTTACATCTAAAGTAGATAGCATACCATACAAACATATATCGCTTATAATTTATCCAACTGACAATATTTTGCCAATGTAGGCTATAAATTGACTTCGGTAGTTTAAAAAACACACAAAAGGTGGCACTTTTGTCAACCAATATTTATGTGGACAGCATGTTGCCCAGGGTTTAAAGAGTAATACTTATCTGCTTTATATAACAAGATTTGGGTTGGTTTTGGGTGAAAGATGGATGAGCCATTTTGTCTGGAGAACATGCATCAGACCGCAATTTTGTGGAGACCGAATCATTTTCAATAGATTTACAATCAGAATAAAATATAGCCCGTAGGCATGTAATTATCAAACACTGTATGCCTGCTTTGTCATTGAACTGGTGGGTGTATTGTGGCATTTCAAAGGCACCATACGGCCGCGTTTTAAATGCAATATATAAAAAGGATTATGAAGAACCAATATCTTTTTATGGAGCTTCACATTGACTGCTGACTTGTTACATAAAGATCATCAAGGTTTTCTGACAAGAAAATGGAATCTTCAATGCTTCCAAGATGGTTAAATGAGAAAATCAACTTTTATTAATAAAAACTTTATGACGATTGTTAAACTTAAAGGCACTCAAGTCACATTAGCAGATTCACTCAACATACCAAATACAAGTCTCAAGAATATGTAATTAGTATGGTAGTGGCAAAGGCGAAATAATTTATTATTTACTGGAACGAGACGATTACCTGCTTAGTAAATCTTCAAATCTCAAAATCTTAGAGTAAAAGCAATTGTCTTAGAGGTGTTGTTCAAAATTAGCTGCAAATCAACTGCAACTTTGCAAATTTTAACGCGCATTTTCATTCGCGCACAGTACTATGTCCATTTAACAAGACGTGCATGAAACAGTGATTTTGATTGGCCCGTTCCGATCAATCGCAACTTTTGAACAACATCCCCTCAGATATGTTCAAAAAAAATTATAGAAATTGTGGAATAGATAATCTTCTGTACATTACATGCATATGATTCAGTATATATACTAGATACAATCTGACAATTGCTTGTTTTGAGCAACAGCTCCCTATCCCTGCTTCATAAGACACTGCTATTTTAGAACGTATGCCATGTATACCATCGAACCTTTTAAGGAGTCTTGGACACGTTGTGAGGGGTGCAATGTAGTACCCCTACCGCGCTCCCCGCCAAAACTCATTAACCTACTCCTCTTCCAAGGATGCGCAATAAAACTAAAGAATCCATTAGAGATTTAATTGGGTACTTTATGTCAGATTGTGGTTAAGGGCTCGAGAGGGGGTATATTACATGGTAATCTAACCATATTTGTTTTGCATGTCATGTAGGGATTTACAACTGAAGGGTAAGACACAATCGAAGTTCCCTTTATGGAAAGTACTCTTCTTGGTCCACCAATAGATGTACACTCTTTGGCCCGTATTCTGATAGCGAGGTTTAACTTAACCCAGGTCTAAGTCATTGTCAGTTAGACTCTTGGTTTAACTTTTCAGTAGCCCGGGTCTAAATAACAATGACTTAGTCCAGGGTTAAGTTAAACCTTGCTATCGGAATACGGGTTTAATGGGTAGAAAAACACTAACTCGTGGTAGATACAATCACTGACCAACTTCAGCAAAAACAAAAAAAAACACATTTGATAAATCAAATCGACATCAGTTGAATGTAACATCAATTAAATGCAAATGTTGCGTTCTAGCTAATGTAACCAACCTTCTATTCATTGATTGATTAAGTCTATACGCCCATATCATACGCATGTAATACGCTTTTCTGCGTGTTTTCACAGTGCAGGGAATGGTATGAAAACTAAAAAGATTACTAAATTATTGTACATTCGTTAGCTTTTGCTTTCACGCACCTTCAATATTCGATCTCGTGACAGTTACTCTGTGTTTTCTGCGATGACACCATTCAATTTTTTGTTCCACGATCAAGTGGAAACTCCAAGGCCATTAAATAATGGCAGGTGACAGAATCAATGAATGTGGGTAAATAAAAGTAAATCAAGCCGCGCGCCGCGGTATCATGAACAGCAAAAGAAAAGAGGAAGATGAATATATTTTTATTTTGTTAAATGTTTCATTGCTATCATGGCTCTTGGGTTAATGAAAAAAGTAGGTGCAGAACGAGACAGGTTTTCTGATGACGTGTGTTTTGTGAGCTAAACACTGGTTTTGAGCTAATGCATGGCACGTTTCTAAAGCAATAGGAATGCCTGCCTGCTGAAATAATACAACAAACGGGGGTAATGCGACTCCGGATTGGAATGAAATAGCTTTTATGACAATTTGATATGTTTCTTTGGAGAACCATGACCCGTGGTGTTTGGGGTATTTTTCTGGTTGGGACCTTTGCTGTTTATTCCCTTTGTCGGGTTGAAAGGCTCTGTTTGTTTCCCCCAAAATGGAAGGAATTTTAACATTCGACGAGAAAAAAAATAGAAAAAAAGGGAAATATTTTGCCACCTCAGATCACGTACATCACGTAACAGTTAAATCAGAGATACTGTTTGTATGCATATGTGATTGTCTCTGTGTTTGTGTGTGTATGAATGTGTGTATTTGTGTATGTGTGTGTATTATGTGTATGTGTCTGTGGAGCTGAAATGTGTTTGGTACGCAACAAATTGGGATGGTATGTTATTCTCCTCAAACAATATATTACCATCCTAATGCTTTCTTTCGACAAAAGGGATCCATCGATATTAACACACACACATACATAACCTACACGCACACGAACGAGCACATACACACATACATCAATCCCCTTTACACACTGACACACTGACAAGATTTTTAATGACTAACAGCAGATGGGCATTCTAAAATAAACGTCTTTCTTCGCTACTAACACATTACGCACACGTAGATATATACATACATACTTAAACACACACGCACCACACCTTTGAACACACTGAGATTAATATTTTTTCAATGACAAACAAATATTTCAAACAAACGAAATATTTCATCGAACGTACATACACAAACATACGTACGCACACACCACACACACGCACCCACACAAAGACAAAACACACGCACCACATCCCTGAACACACTGAGATTATTCAAATTTTTAATGACTAAAAAGCGCACACATGATGTCTCATAAATACACACAACTACACACATACACACTCACAAACACACACACACGCACCACATTCCTGAGCACACTGAGATTCCGATATTTTTAATGACTAGCAAGCGCACACGTGAGGTCTCATACATGTCATAACGGAACACAACTACACACACATATATACACACATACACCTACAAACACACGCACAACATTCCTGAACACACTGGGATTCAGATTTTTTTAATGAATAGCAAGCGCACACGTGAGATCTCATTCGCGTGTTGCTTGTTTGTACGAGTGGTATGTATATATGTTTGTACTAAAAATTGCTAGCACCATCACTTTTCGCAATTATTGATTACTTGATTAATAAAACTTTGTGGCATCTTTGAATCGCAGACATTGTAACTCCCTATAAATTATTTATTACCGGTCATCCACTGCAGACACATGCAGTAAATACATTATTATATCCTATTTACATACATGAGTTCATAAGAAATATATGGAAAGGGGAAATTTTGATATATTGACATGGATTCTATGTTGTATATTTTTCTTCATTGACTATAACATTTCTTACAAAACTTATGAACCCTATGAAATCTAGGAAAATATAGTTCTGGTATTTTATTTTACCCCTGAGTTAGGTTGATATAATCGTTGTAGGCATAACCGAACACTCATAAAATAGTTGTGCAAAATTTTACCCAACAATGGGATTATACTGTCCATACAACTGGTGTTTGTTATGTATCCAGCCGATTCTGATATTTTATTAATGTTGGTAGAAATTTGCCCTGGTTAGCTAAGAAATTCTCAGAATTTTACATTATATAAACTGTTATGCGGACAATATGTCGTGGAATAATGTATAAGCATGGTTACAATTACTTTTAGAATGTAATGATATTTGTATAATAATTTGATTTCTGTGCTAAAAAATGCTAGTATATCATTAATTTTAGATGATGTCACGTAAGTTCTCGTTGGTTATGTCAATTAATATAGAAATTAATCTATATTCCTTATCTTAANGGTAGCATGTTAAAGCAGCCGCTATTTTTTTTTAAGGCAATATCAGTTGATATGCCAATTATTGAAATTATCATTACTCTTAGTTGCTTTTGAAAATAAGCGCAAATGTGAACTTTTTGTCCCATATATATTACGTAATTTTTGCTATGTTTTGCTTTACTTGCGTTTCAGATGATATATCCATGGATTTTATATTTTGTTTGGTAGACATAAAATTATTGTTACTCCCTGATGACCAATTGCCCAATGTGGCAAGCTCGTCGTTGCCCAACATATCAGCAGCCTGGGTGCATTACAATTGTGGTATGGTGATGAACACCGCCTCGAGGTTAGACCTGATGTCACATCATCTCCGGACATCGAGGTGGAAGGGATGGTGTTGGTGGTGATGTGTGTGTGTGTGTGTGTGTATGTGTGTTTGTGTACATATGCAAGTTTGTGTGTAGGTATGTGTCTAAAAGTGATGACATGGGGAGATTAACAGAAAATTCAGTAGCAGATCCAAGAGGGGCGCGCCGACGCGACGTACGCCCCTCCCCCTATTTTTCGGCCGGAAAAATGAAAGAAAAGGGGGAAAACGAGAGGGAATTGTCCTGTATATCACTCACTTTAGATATACAGTCAAACCTATCTACAGAGGCCACCCCAAGGGTAACAGAAAAAGTGGCCAGTGTAGACAGGTGGCCAATATAGACAGGTTCTATAACATGCATTTTCACCTAGAGGGAATCGATTTAAGTGGCCACTATAGACAGGTGGTCACTTTAGACAGTGGCCACTATAGACAGGTTTGACTGTATATTCTCTCTTTTTTTTTTTTAGAAATATAGTCTTATATGTCAGGAAATCGCATTTAAGAATATATAATTTTCATTTTCGGAGCAAATCGACACAGGTGCCATGCCCCCCCCTTTTTTTAAATCCTGGATCCGCCCCTGGAATTAAGCGGGCAAGAAAATTGAGCGAGAGAAAGGGCAAGGGAGTTTGAGGATTTACAGACATGTATCAACCACAAAGTTTTTTTACGACTTTGGACCGAAATCTAACGTCACCATTCGGAGGACGAGTATGGGTATCGAACCGCGACCCACATACGAAAACATTTTAATAACCTGCGTATAGTATTCACCTCTGGCATAGAGGGTCGATGTTCTCCCGTACACACTTTCACATGTCATGCAGGGGTGAGCAACTTCGCGTGTGAAACAAACTCGAGTTGATCAACATACCCTGTGCCAATCTAAACATCACATAATAATAGCCAACTCGAAATTCCCTAAAAAATGAACAAAATCGCTCAAAAAACGCGAGAAATCCAAAACCAACTCTCATACAGACTCCTAACAAATGTACTTTTGTCGCATGAGGAAGGAATTTCCTAAACTTCTTAAAGATTTTGATGAAGAAAAAACGCCAACCTGCCCCTCCAATTTCTCTCCGTTTGAAATCCCTCTCGCAAATTTCCCTTGATGCCCTTTGGAATGTGGTTCGGTTTCCATAAACATGTAACTTTCATTTGTAATACATTTCTATTGACTCGTTTGGATTTGCTATGTTTCCAGAAGGGCCCGGGGGAGCGGAGGCCTGGGATGGAACCAACCGTAACCCCGTCCTGAATAATGAACTAAAAAATTTGGGAAAGATTTGGTTGAAATGGTTTTGACATGTTTTCATTTATGCATAGCCGTTACCAAAACAAAACTACACTTTTATATTTTCATTCATTTTCTTTGCAGCATGACTCATTTTGTTCCCCATCGCGCTCTTTTTTCCCAACCCGACCTTGCCTTTTCAAGATTCTTCCTTAAATCTTTGACCAAATATTACAACAAAAACTATAAAATTCTGTTGAAGTGTAAAAGTAAAGTAAAACTGACTGTCGCCTTTCATGCTTCAAATCTCACCCAGTAAAAATCATACACATTGTGCTGCACTCGACCCAGGTAAGGTAAATGGGGAAGACAGGAACCGCGGAATGCGAGTGATAAAAACCAAATGATAATGAGTGGAAATTTTTAACACGATGAGTAAGGATAAGGTGGACCTGTGCGCAATACAAGTAGCTCATCATCATTGTGATTCTATGAAAATAATAAGAAAATAAATCTATTGAATAATAATAAGCAGGCGAGTTCTGCTCATATTTTGTATTTATATCGTGTTTTGGAAACACCTGCACGCATCGGGATTACCTTATCACGTGAATATGGTCCCCGATGACCAGTGCCAATGCTTGACCGGTATTCATGTATTATGAGGTGTGGGTAAATGACCTTTTTAAAAGTTCAAGCACACATGAGCGTAAATAGCCAATATGATTTATTGTGGATTTAGTTTAGCATCCCCATATGCAGAAATATTTTAGAAAGACATTTTGGGAGCCAGCATGATGAGACTGATTTCCTATCGCATTAATTACACACCTCGTTTCGAACAAGAGCGACTTATATGAATCTTCTCATTAAAGCATTTATTTGTTTACATTAAAAATGCTGTCATGTTTTATAATAATAATAATGATAATAATAATAATATTGATGATGATAATAATAATAATAATAATAATAGTAATAATAATAATAATAATAATAATAATAATAATAATAATA
>BQKZ01003071.1:38872-62566 GCA_036244855.1 Temnopleurus reevesii | reverse complement strand
AATTCTGAAATTTTCATCCAATTCTGTTCATGAGAAGCTGCCCATTATCAAGAAAGAAAATATTGAATTAGCGTCGGGGGCTACGACGCTAAGATATTTTCCACACTTTAGGTTATAACTTTTCCAAAACTTGTTAATTTCGTACAATCTTTTGTACAACATGTTCATGATATCATGTTTCTTTTTAAGTAGATTTGAAGACAAAACTTGGCGATAAAAATATTGGTTTTTACCAAGACTGTACTTGGGCTTTAATGCATGCCTGTTAGAAGATTGCGACATTTAATACTTTGTTAAGCAGCAAATTTTGTTAACGCTCTGAAAAGGCAAATACATTTATTATAAGATTCATGCCAATTTTGGTCCATGGTAAGATACTTTCTTACTGCCAGCCCCGGCTAAACATTTACTAGGTTGTCTTTCATAAAGCTGTGCATGGATCTACGAACAACTAGTGATCCTTTCTTCGGTGCAATTCAGCGCCAGGAGTTATCTAAGAGTGCGAAAAGGGATCACCGGTCGTTCGTAGAGTCGTTCGTACATCTACGCACAGCTTTATGAAATACAACCCAGATATTATATTTTTCTAATCATAATCATAATTTTGTATGTAGCATGTTTTCTTTACTTTTCTTTCTTCTCCTCCATCATTTTAATAGAACAAAACTAGAAGGCTTATTACTGTCGGTAGGAAGTACAGTGCCTGGTGCAAGATTAATTACAAGTAAGTTGGTTTTACTCATATGTAGGCTCCCTACAAAAAATGTTTGGATACCCTCAAATGCTATTTTTGAAGCAAAAAGCATTGGTTGACAGAAAAAATGTCATGGTTTTTTAAAATTGTTTTATGATAAGAATAATAATAGATGCAATTTATATAGCGCACGTATCCACCCTGCAGAGTGCTCAAGGAGCTTTGCATTATTATTAACCTGGCTTTAGCCCGGCAGCCATCTGCGGCGCACTTGGCATTTCACTCAATTCACACAGTTCATTATGAAAATAAGACTTGTTGCGTGTTATACTCAAATACGATTTTCAATTATTCAGCACAAGAGCTGACCCTCTTCATAATTTTCTGATAAATTCAAAATTTATAAGCCCTGTGAGAAAAGCTTGTTATTAGGAATGAACTAACGGGTTCTTTACGTTTAAAGAAACAGGAAAGGGTAGAAGTTTATAACAAACATCTGTAAAACATTTTTCTTCTCGGTATCAAACTTTTTGACATGTTTTGTGTCTAAACATTCACGTCCTTTCATGAGCTTCATTGATGCGAAAAAATCAAGAGGAGTTTTCCTTTTCATTGTTATAGGAAAAGACTGACCATAAGGGACAAATGATTTAGACAAAGTATACAAATTCCATTGAAGCAGCCACAAAAGCTAGATGCACACAATAAATGTCCCTCCCTCTTAATCTTCAGATAAACATTGAACAGGTGTCACCTTTGTTCAATGAATGAACAGGCAAGCTACTTTCTTTTGTAAGGCCCCAGTCACATAGAAGCCCTATTTCAACATGATTCGACATAACTCTTTTACAGGATTCAGCTGGTTAAACAATGACAAAGAATCGGGGCTCTATGTGACCGGGGCTTAATCATGAAGCTATTGTGATGGCCTGAATGAAGTTGTTTACTTTGTCCAATTACTCTTTCCATTCTGCTCATAGTGAAAGTAAACCATCAACAATGAACAAGTCATTGGCATTCAAAATAACATCCAGACTTCAAGTACCTATTTCCTTTGACCAATAATCCATAATACTTTTACTGCTCTCAACTCTCCGACTCAAAGTACAAAAATTCAAGCGTTTTATTTCTATTTTCCCATCAGTAAGTTAAACAAAGTCATTTGCTGATTGCAATGTATGTGAGAAATGTACTTCATAAAATCAGACTTAACCTCTATGCGTCAATATTTAACAAACTGTTTATTTGTGTCTTACTCTTTACCTAGTAATATTATGTCAGATACTAGTTATTTAGGTTAATTTCATGCATCTTAGCAGTAAACGTAACTGTTTTACCTCAGACGACCTATTCTATGTACTCACCATTGCCTTTTCTTTTTCCGATTCATTTTCTTCCAGCTCCTCTTCTGGAATACCTCCCTGTGTGGCAGAAGATCTACGCTTACAACTGGGGCAACTAAGGTCCTTTTGCTTCTCAGTTCTACTGATGACTCTCAGAAGATCTATGATTATGATTGGGCCACCTAAGGCCCTTTTCTTATTGATTCAGCTGGTGACTGTAAGAAGATCCTTTTGCTTCTCAATTCATCTTGTGACTATCAGATGATCTGCACTAACAATTGAGACATGTATAAGGTTATTTTGCTTCTTAATTCATCTGTGGACCACCTGAAGATCTATTTTTACAACTAGTGCAGCTAAGGTCCTTTTGCTATGTCTATGGGGCAGCAGGAGGATGCAAGTGACAATGCCAAAGTTCTTTAGTGCCATCCCCTGAATTTACCCGTTTAACAAGCCCAGCAATACCCCATTGAATGATTCAGACTCAGAATGGTTTTATTTGTATTCCGTTTCTCCTCAAAGCGGTGCAATATACTCTTCTGAACGAGGCGCCTAATAAACTGCAGCACATAAATCAGGCAGTCACATCCATCCTACATCTAGTTGCAAATAAGTAGATAGAGATGATGAACAGCAAGGAAATTCCTCAGGTATTTCTCAAAAAAATCTCCTAGCAGCAAGTCAGAGACCCCGTTCAGATTATGCGGCGTTAAACCACTTTAAGAGAGTTAAATCTCCTGAGCAGAAACCAGTTTAACAGGAAGTAGTTTAAGCAGATTGCTGATCTTTTGTGCCTGTATTAATATATTCAAATAAATGAATGAATAAATAAATAAATAAATAAATGACAGGTCTGAATGGCCATGAAAGTGGACTCCCAAACCAGTTTGGAATGCCACTTTGCGAGAAAGATTTTCGTTACCAGGAATCAGTTTCCTAAAGCCCCGGTCACATAGGACCCGGAAGCAACACGATTCACCCCGACTCGTTGTTCTGAGGCAGTTAACTGTGAATCAACAAAGAGTCGAGGTGAATCGTGTTGCTTCCGGGGTCCTATGTGACCGGGGCTTTAGGTTGTAGATTTCAGACTGGATATGTGAGGCATTCCGCGGTGCTGTGCTCGAGGTATGTAGAGACAATCCAGGAACAAAGAAATGTAATAATAAATAATAATAATTAGATAATTTATAAAGCGCAGATACTATATGGATATACTCTACTGCGCTGTACACATCAATTTACATGAGGAAGTAGCCCCCGGGAGGTATTTGAATCCAGTTGTTTGTTTATCATCATAACAACAGAGCCAGTTTGTGTGAATTAGACTTGAAGTGGCCTTGAAATCCATTTCGCAGGTCTCTAATCTGAACGGGACACAACTGGCCTGCCAAACCGTCTTTCGAAACTAGTTTAATGGAAGCCACTTTGAAAATAGCCTAGGTCAGAACATGGTCTAATCTGAACAGGGACACAACTGGCCTTCTGAACCAGCCTTCCGAACTAGTTTAGTGGAGGCCACTTTGAACACTAGGGGCGGAATTCTGAAAACTGTGTTAACAAAAACGATGTTAACCGTCATAACAAACGGTAATATGGCCAAATTTTGATAAGGTCACATTTTCTATTCATGTCTCTTTGTAAACCTTATATTGATATTACACATGTTTTAGGCCAGGGAATACATGCCTTTACAGTTGTCCATATCAGAGAGCATTATGGGTAGATTTATAATACAAGTATCGGTGCACGCATTGTTTACACTATGCAAGATCCGTACTTGAAATCTACCCATAATGCTTCCCGATATGAAAAAATGGAAAGACACATATTCATTTTAAGAGAAATAATATCCTTTTAAGTTCAGCACAACTTAAATGTTGAATTCAATACATATTTATGTGTTACATTTTATCAACATCTCAGTAAAAGTAAAAAACGTAGTTAATGCTGTGCTCAGAAAAATTAATCATTGTGCCCTCTTGTGTCAATATTTATATAGTCAGATGACAAGAATGTTAAGAAATCAATTCCTCATCGGAAGAAATGCCAAAGGAGAATTTTGAGGTGTTCAGCTCCAGGCCTTTTTTTTTTTGTAAGATTGCATAACAATATTACAGTGAAAACGGAAAAAAGGGGAAAAAATTAGAAATGTCCATGGCCAGAGAGACTGACGATTGCAATTTGTATTCAAATTTTGCACTTCTGTACTCATTGTGAAGTTTTCGACTTTTAACCAGAAACTTTTGAAAAGTGACATTTTGGCTCGAAATTTTTGGTTATTCATGCATAACTTTTGGGATCATTATTATGTGTATATTCCATTTCAAAATGAGGGAATATACTTTCAAAAGATGATGATGATGATGAAGATGATGGTGATGATGGTGGTGGTGGTGGTGATGATGGTGGTTGTGGTGATGGTGATGGTGATGATGATGATGATGATGATGATGATGATGATGATGATGATGATGATGATGATGATAATGATGGTGATGATGAACATGATGATGATGATGATGATGATTATAGCCTCTTGTATATCACCAATCTCCGTCTCAGCTGGGCGCTCGTTTGTTCTATTTAAAAAAAATCAATTAAAAAACTATGCTGCATTGAAAAAATGTGGTTCATAATAATGACTTCTGAAATTTTACATGAATTATTGTGCATTCATTATCATATTTTTGTGATCATCTGTTTTTTTGTTTTTTGTTTACATTTTCTTAGAGAGACAATTGCCAAAGACAATAATGAAACTGTTTTTGTATTAATTAATATGCATTTCTGTCAGAGACATGCATCTTTTTGATTGTTGCTATGTTAGAATTATCTTCATGCAATACTGCAATTAGCATCTGTTGTTTTGTTAAAATGCTATTAATTTGATGTACTCTGGAAATGAAATTTATTATACGATACATTATATTATGCCTTATATTAAATTTTGTAAGTATATTATTCATTGTGTGTTTCACTGTATGATTGTCTAAAAAGTATTTAAAAATAATGGAATTTGTAATTTATTCATTCAAATCTATGCAGTAGTTGCCTATGTTGCCTATGTTGAACTTCTATGTGTCAAATAATCGTCCCAGGAAAAGTAATTTTTTTCACAAATCATGCAAAAACTGTGTTATTTACTTTGTTTAATTCAATTTTTCTCTCTCGTCAAACGGATTGTTGTGGTTCTAAGCAATTTGAACCTGGCAGAATTGTAAAGGAATTGTAAAAGGAATGTAAAGGAAGAGATATTGATATACATTTAAATATAGGAGAGAGATATAGAGAGAGTGCAAGAGAGAGAGAGAGATAGAGAGAGAGAGAGAGAGCAAGAGAGGTTGAGAATAAGAGAGAGAGAGAGGGGGGGAGGGGGAGAGAGTTTAGTGAGGGAGAGAGGGAGAGAGGGGTTATTTCGTAACAAAACTTAGTTGTCCTTATAGCACTTTTGTACAGCTACACATTGTATTCTGTTATTCACAATCTAATTTTGACCTCATACGTTTTCCAGCAATTTGCGCATCAAAACATTCCTGAGGACAATTTTTTTTTAATTTCATGTACACAATACAGAGTTTTTACTTTTGGATGGAGTATCAGATTTTGCTCAAATGTTCACACCTAGTCATTTTCTTCATCTTTAATTTCGGGATTTAGTTCCTCTCTTAGGACCATACAACCTATTTTGATTTTTGGTTCAATAACTTTTAATGCAGTGTTATAAAAAAAAAACACAGATGCATGAAAAGAAAGCGAATAAAATTCTACACCAAATCTGGCCGTAACTATTGTGCTACTGTTTGCCGTTTATCGCAGAGAATATTTTCAATGAAATTAATTACTAAAATTGTCCTTAGATTGGCAACACATTAAGCATTCACAAATCCCTATTTATCATGCAAATTGGCAACTGTCAACATTTAACACGCTTTTTTGGTAACATTATATTTAATTGTAATATTCTATATTTATATGATATAATATTATAATCGTAATAAATACAATTTTGTGTTAACAATCTAGGTAAGAAATAGTGATTGAAATTATTTATAGATAATTCTTAGATTCAAGCAACTTTTTGCACCTTTAATCTCACCTCTGCTAGTATTAAAGTCAATAAAAATATTCACTAAAACTGTCACAAATCCTTAGATTTAACATTTAACATTTACAAATCATAAGTCTTACTCTTCAATCAAATTGGCAACTTGTAACGTTTTAATATAGCTGTTGGTGATGAAGATTCAATCTGGTAATTTTGTATATTTAATTGGAATATTTTTGAAAGATTATAAATAACATTTAGTATTAACAATTATTTAGGTAAGAAATAGTGATTGGATTTATTTTAAAATAATTCGTAGGTTTATTCAGGCAACTATTTTAACTAATTTAGTGTTAAATACGAATTTTGGTAAGAAATCGTGATTGGATTTTATTTTAAAATAATTTGTAGGTTAATTCAAGCAACTTTTTGCTCATTTATATAAGCTCACCTCTGCTAGTATTAAAAAATATTCACTAAAATTGTCACAAATCCTTAGATTGACAACACATTTAACATTTACAAATCATAAGCCTTACTCTTCAATCAAATTGGCAACTTTTAACGTGTTAATAGGCTGTTGGTGATGAAGATTCAATATAGTAATTTGGTATGATTGATTAGAATTTTTTGTGAAAGAGAATGAATAAAATCTAGTGTTAGTTACAAATTTTAGTAAAAAATAGTGATTGCATTTGTTTTAATAATTCTTAGATTAATTCAAGCAACTTTTTGCACCTTTGTACTCACCTCTGTTACTATTAAATCCAGACTGTTTTACCTTCATCAACGATTCATCACCTATCTCATGTGGCTCGAAGAATTCCATGACAAAAACGTGACCAAGGTTTGAGTCATACAGACACGTTGCCAATTTAGGAAGTTATTCTCCGAACGCTGTCACATTACGTTACATTAAAACGGTTCGGAAAACAGGTGTATTGGCTAGCTAGACAGTAGTCCAGTTGAGGACTGTGTGTTCTGATAGCACTCTGCTCTGCATATCCTCTTACACTGAACACACAGTGACTGCCTAGCACCCTCTGATCGCGCCTCAACTGGACTAGCTAGACAGGGATTTCGTCACATGTTGAGAAGAGTCTGTATCCTTAAAGTTTTTTTTTCACATTTTATTTTTGTTTTATTTCATTAAAAAAAAACATTTTCTAAAAGCATGCACTGTTTAATTGAGAATCATATAAGTTCACCAAAATATTTCTTAATTCAACTCAGAATGGCTGTATGAAAATATTCACAAAATTAAAACTTGGAATTTCAAAATGTCTAATCGNCATAACCGACGGAATCCGTGACGTCATGTCGGACAACTCCTCATTCACTTTGTACATAGAATATTTAAAAATTTATCAATGTCAAATTTAGAGTGAGGTTGCAGTATGAATCTTTTCAAAATACATGCAGAATCAATACAGAAATGCAATAACCCATCTAAAATCTGGCATTTTGTTGACTTTTCCGGGAAAAGGAGATAATGTGAAGATTTGTGTACATAAGGAATGAGGAGTTGTCCGACGTGACGTCACAGATTCCGTCGAATTTGCCGATCGTACGGATCCCCATGAGCGGCAGTGATCGTCAAATCTCTGTGACTTTGAAAATTCATTACTTTTGAACGGGTTGTCCGATTTTGCTCAAATTTTCACAGTTTGTTTATCTGATTTTTCTTCGTTTCTTGAACGCAGGGTAATTCTAGGGGTGGGTTTCCCTTTAACAATCTTTACATTGTCAAGAATAATCCTATGGGAACATTATTTTAAGAATAAATTTATACCAGAAAAGTTTTCTAAATTTGTTTTGCAAAAGTCAGATACAGATAAAATCTAACCCTAGATGAGACATCTAAAATCTTTCCCATTGAATTATTATATATAAACAGATTTTGAATTACTCCAGATTTTTTTGAAAACTTGTAGATATTTTTGTCGCTCTAAAATTATTTGTTTTTTAAATTGACTGTTGAATTCTAGGGTGCATCTACGTTTAAATGTGTTTCTTATGTAGAAACAAATGAAACGATATCTTGTTTACAAGTGAATTTCATCAAATTTTGATGAAATGTTATTTGCTTCTAAAAGAATATATATCAAGATTCTAATCGAACACTTTTGAAGGAAAAAAAATACTCCACTCCCAACTTTAATGATCTTTATTTGTGCAGACGTTCCTACTTTTGGCAAATAGTGTATTCTAATCGAGGCACAAGACTCGCCGAGACTTGACGCAGACCGTGAAAGTCGGAGACGGTTGTTAATTAACTTGATAAGCCCGACCACCTTATTCATTAGCATAAATCTTCTTGCAACGTTTACAAAAAGCCCTGTGAAAGTTTGATGAAGAAAACTGACCCCTAAGTATCAAATGTCAGACGTTTTCTAAAGTAATGACTCTTTTGTCCTGTTTAGCCAAGGACTTCTAATGAAAAACACTTGCAGAAATGACTAACTCCTTCCCTGAGTGTCAAAGAAAATTACCCTTTCACCAAAAGTTTTTGATTTGCAGACACCCCCGTCTTGTCACTCAATCTCAGATATCCGAGCGCTAAACTCATTTCACACGTCATTGAACAAGATTCAAGACACCCCTATTGTATAATGTAGGAGTCTGCATAAAAGTTTTGGGTGTAGGTGGTGAGCTCGGGATTTTGGTTGGATCACTTCGATTGTCGTAGACTCCGCTCAAAATAGGGGAAATGTTGTATTTCTTTTCGAGGGACTATATCAATTCCCTTTAAAAATTGTTTGATTTGAAAAAATATGTATTTTGTAATAGAGGAAGTTGTAAAGTATTAAAAACACATTGGCTTTGATTTCTAGCATGTTTTCCCTTTGGCCATGATAAACCAAACATTGTAAATACTTGAATGTGACAACGCAGAGCTTTAGAAAATTAGCATGAGAAAGCAATGTTTACACTGTGATGCGAGTGCAAATAAGCAGACAATGAAGGTCTGCACTTCTAGTTTTTATGTGTGTACGTGTGTGTGCCTTCGATAAGCACATGCAAAGCGATGCGTTGAACGGCCATGGAGGGAATAGAAGTCTATAAATAAAGACTCTATTCTAATATGTCATTCTTTCACAAAATATTCTATCTTTGAAGTAATAAGAATGACCAGAATAACTGATATTCTATATCACCTTCAGATAAAATGTAATACATCCCATTCATTCATTTTAAAAAGAAAAATTAGATCACATCAGTATATCTTTTAGTGAAAATGCACAAGGTTTTGTTTTACAGACTAAACACAACCCTGGATGAGAGAGCTCGTGAGAGCTGAGGGAGAGCGAGGAAAAGGATTTTGTACATTCTGTGGCATCGCAAAGTGTGTGTGAATGTGCGAGCTCCTACCGAGTGCCCCTGAAAATAGCGATCACAGCTGATTTGCGTTTTTATCAGGTGAACTTCATTGTTGACAACGCTATGCATTGCAAGCGCGATAAAAGTGTTTGTGGCTCTTCGTATTCATAGCTCAGTGAAGGAAGATGGAAAGATCAGCCGCGATACTCATTCACGTTACAAATCAGTGACTCTTGTATTGATAAACAGCGAAGCTTTTCGTATTGTGTTCACCGAGGAGAAGTGAATTGTTCGGAGATTTTGATAAATACAATCGGAGGTGGGGATAAAAGGCCGTCTGCTACGGACAAACTACGGCCATACGGAGTGACAAATTTGTTTACCACTATTGCGGGAAACGTTAGTTGTGCGACGTGATCATCGGTATCGCAAGATTTGGTTATTTTTATGGAATATAAATCATAAATTATTTTCTTGGTGAGTATTTGAGCCGTAACCTATTATGATGTCAGTGCAGGGCATGTTCTGCAGGGGTTGGTGGTGATGACAACCAATTTTGTGGCGGTAAATGCAGGGGTTTGTTTGCCCTTGTGCTAGCCGTGCAGCTCGTTTCTTGGTCATGGGTATACTAGGGTTGTATTGTGTGGTGGGGTGGTGTGGTGGCCGTGATTTGGTCAGGGAGTTGGGATTTTAGATTTGGTGGTGGTTGTGGTGGTGGTGGTGGTGATCTTCAAGTAGTGGTCTTATGGCAGAATATATATAATTGTCAATTAATATTTTGTTGGTGGTGTGATATTTTGTAGAGATACTTGATGATAGTGATGTTAGTTATTCCAAATTTGCAATGATATCACAATTTGAATGTTGTGTCTAAGCTGCCAAACAACATTTTTTTTAAACATTTTTAATTGTCTTATTTAATAAACAACACAAATTCCGGAGTGGGCTTCAAAGACAGTAAAGGGTTTTATATCCTATAAGTTTTACAAAAAAAGGAAGAAAGAATAAAGGAAAGTAAATCAGAAAAATACAATAAAATGAAAATGAAGACAATAAGAATTTGCAAAGCATAGTATATTGAAATAGGATTTGCAGTTGGACCATGTAGGTGTAGGGTTATCTTTCAATAAACTAAAAAAAAATTAAACAAAAAACCCAACCCAAATCAACAGAGAAATAAATCTTCAACAATGTACAGCTTGGATCGTGTGTCACAATTTAAAAAAAAGATTACTTTGTGGTATATGATGAACCATGCTGTACCCCAGGGTACCAATGTATCCCGGGTTTCCTCGTTATGTAGCGTCATCTCATGCCCATTATTATGTAGCCTTCTAGATTTCTAATGTATTTATTACCGCTGTCATGCACAACGCTGTTTCGGGATTGATGAATTTACTTCATAATAACAATGCCTCAATTCTAAATAATTCAGATTGCGTTACTTCCTTGAATGTAAGTTTTTTTTCGTCCTATTACCAAACACACTATCATTCATTCACTCCATAAAAGAACATTAAAGAAAAAAATATAAGTCTGACATTGTCTTCAAATCAGAGTACAAAAGATGAATAAATTGCATGCATTTAACTATTTGTTCAATTTTTTAATTCAAATGTATTTATTTTTTTTTCAATTTTGGGAAACCAGGGTACAGAGCTAAATAACAAATAAATAATTCAACAGAACGGTGATTTATTTTTTGGTACTCCAGGGTACCAAAAAGTGCATCATATGGTTATCTTTCAAGAAACTAAACAAAAAATGCAGCAGAGAATTAGTTCTCCAACAATGTCAGCATGGAGTGTGATAAGACAAAGAAAGAAGNGCTGAAATTGGGGAATGTAAGTTTGAATGAGTGCTGGCAAGAGAAGTAAAAGACCACAGAAATTAACAGAACATTTCGGCCATCTCGTGAAATAAGCCACCTCTCTACAGACAGTAGTCCTGCGCACGTTTTTTTTGCGTGCAAAGTCTGTTTAGCTTCAACAAGTCTATTGCCTCTGACGAAGAAGGGTGGACTATTTCACGAGAATGCCGACGCTTCCAAAATATTCAATAGTAGAGTTACTACTTCTTCTTCTTCTTTAGTTGGTTTCCTCCTGGTCAGGAGAACTGCGAGGTTCAGGAAGTCGCAGATGTGGTAGGGAGTTGTCGGGGGTAATGTTTGGGTTATACAGTAGGGAAAAGAGAGAACAGTTTACATCAAAGCTGGAGTAGGTTGTAATGCATACATGTAGATAAGACTGAGGATCCTTCCTTTTCTCAAGCGGAATTATTGAACGTTCAATATATATAAGGAGAATGAATCTTCAACCAGACTATAATTAATCATACTTTTTTGTTCTATTTTTTCTGTTCTACAATTTTACATTGTTTATGGCTGCATTCATACCTTAATAGACCAGTTTACTAATTTATTCAAACGTATACTCATTGTGGTAGCCCTTTTACATGTAATTAGCTTTAAATTGAGACTTCAACTAGCCTGATAGTGTCAAGGGTTGCTGAGATATGACATTTTTTCGTTGCCAACTTTGTGAAAAATGTAACTTCACCAACCTTTTTGCGTTCCACTACATGTATATATGACATGCGACCATATATATTTGAATTTTTGCCAGTCTCTTGCGGACCACCATAGTAAAGTGGTATTCCTTAGGCAGTTTTGTTACAATCAAAGTAAAGTACTTGGAATCCATTTTGCATATTCTCGTTGCTATGTCAGGCAAGCCTCGGACCAGCTTTCGGGCCATCAAAAAACAAACTTTGTGTACAAAGAATGCATAAAATTTTCATCTACTAGTAAACCTGCCTATTTTATAGTGAAAGGAAATAGAGGGCTGTTATAATCAATCATACATTTTTGTTCTATGTTTTTCTGTTCTACTTGCGTGAAATTTTACTTTGTTTATTGCTGCATTCAGACTTTAATAAACCAGTTTACTAATATTCAAGTTTATGCTAGTTTCTTGCCGACCACTGTAGTTACGTGGTATATCCTTAGACCGTTCCGTTACTATCGAAGTACAATACTTGAAATCCATTTTGCATATAGGCCTATATTGCTCGTTACTATATCAGGCAAGCCTCAGATAAGCTTTCGTGTCATCAAGCAGAACCTTTGTGTACAAAGAATGCATAAAATTTGCATCTACTTGTAAACCTGCCTACATGTATATGTGATAGTGAATGGAAATGGAGGGTTGTTATGGTGTGTATACCAGCACACAGAATTTCAAGGAATAAATATCCTGCCAATTACCCATTCACTTCACCTGGGTTGAGTGCAGCACAATGTGAATGAATTTCTTACTAGTCAAACTTAATTATAATAACAATGATAATAGTGCCTATTTATATAGTGAATAGATTCACGTTACGGTGCTCATGGCACTTTAGAAACAAAGACAAACAAAGAATTATGTAGTGAAAGAAAGCATAAAGAAGATGGAAAGTAACAAAAGATCGTTTTTTCGGGGGGGGGGGGGGGGGTTTAACTGCGATCCCTGGTTGAAAAGCAAGAGTCAGACCAACTACACCTTAACCCTTCTGATCAAGACTTTCAACAATTGCTAATCTGAGCACAGTCTTTCCCCTAGAATCCAAGGTTATTCTGCGTTTGAAGCAANGAGAAATAGTTCTCCAACAATGTCAGCATGGAGTGTGATAAGACAAAGAAAGAAGATTACTTTGTGTAAAATACAAGATAAGGTAATTATAAAATGATGCCCACCCATAAGTAATCCAATAAAACACTCTATAAATAGGGTTTGTATGCTTTGGTCATTTGATGATCCATTGTTACTAGGCGTTGCTGTTTGAACGATAAGTACAATGTAGTTAATGGTTGATGGAAAGCTAAGAAGGCGATCTTTAACCCAGTCAGGACAGGAATTATTTTGCAACAAATTCAGTCACTATTCCTTTCTTAAATTGGCAACTCTAACATTTTGAATTCTCTTTTTAAAACATTTTGATTAAATATAATGTTACCAAATTCAATCTTCATTGTAAATTTTTTTTCCAAAATGTCACAAGTTGCCAATTTGTGTGAAAATTACGGATTTTTTACAGTTTGAAGGTGCCAATTTTAGGATTTTTGACAATTTTAGTAATTGTTTTCTTTTTAAAAAATTCTGCAAGAAACGGCAAATGGTCGCACAATAATGTTGGTCAGATTTTATGTTAATTTTTTTCTTTCTTCTCATCCATCGGACATACAGGTACGTGTATTTTAGAACCTTGTTTCAAAAGTTATTGAACCAAACACAAAGTATATGTTCCATCGTTCTGAAAGTGTTAAATAAAATGGCACAACCTTCCTTTTCTCAAGCAGAATTATTGAATGTGTGATATATATAAGGAGAATGAATCTGCAACCAGACTATAATTAATCATACTTTTTTTTCTATTTTTTCTGTTCTACTTACGTGTAAATGAAATTTTACTTTGTTTATGGCTGCATTCAAAACATAATAGACCATTGTACTCATACAGTCACACCTCGTTATAACAAGGTCCTTGGGACCAGAGAAATTATCTCTTTATATCGAAACCAGGGCCAAAATACAATAAAATACAAAGAGATGGGATAAGGAAATCTACCTAGTTGTAACGGGATCTCGTAATATCAGTGTTCTTTATAACGAGGTTGGACTGTACCGGTATTTATGCCAGTTTTGCAGGTGACCATAGTAACGTGGTATTCCTTGGACCGGTTCATTACAATCGAAGTACATGTACAATACTTTGGAATCCATTTTGCGTATATATTGCTTGTTGCTATGTCAGGCAAGACACAGACAAACTTTCGGGTCATCAAGAAGAACCTTTGTGTACAAAGAATGCATAAAATTTGCATCTATACTAGTAAACCCGCCTATTTGATAATGAAGGGAAATAGGGGCTGTTGGTAGTCTGCCAGAACAGACCCTTGGGTTTCGTTGGGCACATACATTTACACAGAGAGTGATACAGGGTGTGCATTGTGTGTCTATAACCTGCATCATGCTCTTTTTAGGGTTAACCCTTCTGATCAACACTTTCAACAATTGCTAATTTAAACACAGTCTTTCCCCTAGAATCCAAGGTTATTCTGCGTTTGAAGCAAACTTTTTGGTTGGTGAAAGGCGCTAGAAATGTCAGGGTGGAGTAGACCAAATCATGAGTGGTCGGATTAATCGTCCTTGTCTCTTAATTGCTATGTCATGGTGCCATCGTAGATTTACGAGATGTGGAGTACCAACAGTCTTTATTCCTTTGAACAACAATAATAATGATAATAATGAACAGCATTTATAAGCGCTTATCACCTCTTCATGAGAACTCCCTAAGCGCTCTACAATTGCATCTATTAGGCGCATAAGTTTTGTCAAGGAACAAATTCCAACCAGGTACCCATTCATCTCACTTGGAATGAGTGCAGCATGATGTGATGACCTTTTTTGAGAAGCATGAACGCCATGGGTGAGATTTGAACCTACGACCCTCTGGTTGAAAGGTGAGAGTCAGAACCACTACACCACGGCGCCTCCACAGTCTTTCCCCTAGAATCAAAGGTTATTGAAGCAAACTTTTTGGTTTGTGAAAGGCGCTATAAATGTCAGGGTGGAGCTGTCCAATTATGAGTGGTCGGATTAGTTGGCCTTGTCTGTTAATTGGTATGTCATGGTGCCATCGTAGATTTACTACTCTCTTTATTCCTTTGAAAAAAAAACAAAGTGGGAGATCCTATCATTAAAGAGGAACCAGCCCCTGGTATTGTCATGTTCCCATTGAATGAAGAAAAATCAGATGAACAAAGTGTGAAAATATGAGCAAAATCAAACCATCCATTCAAAAGTCACGTGACTTAGATAATTTTCAAATTCACAGAAATATGATGATCACTTCTGCTGATTGGTCTCGGCCAGAAAATATTTCTTTTATCAAAAGCAGAAAAACTGATTAAAAAGTTTTGATGGATTGGATCATAAATGAGAAAGTAATATGTCAGTGATATATCACTACAACTGTGATTTTTTCATGCACAATCGGAACTTTTGGTCCCATGGTATTACAACTGTCATATAAGTCTTATTATAAAAAGAAAACTTTTTTTTCAACACTACAAAGCAAATCAATTTTTTCTGTTGATTCGTAAATGTAGTTTAATATTAATGGTTTTAACTGATTATACAATGATACAGAAATTACATTATTTATGTTAGAGTCAAAGTTGTTTTCCAAATTCAATCATCATGTACAGTGTAGAATTACAATGAAAGTGCAAAGTTATTCTTACCCGTAAGTCTAAGCAGCAGGATCAAATGGCCTTGGTTCATCTATTCTTATTACAGTAAAAGTTTGCTCTGATTATATACTAACAACGAAATTCAGAGTTACATTATTTAGTTTATAAATAGTTGAAATTTTTTTCGTAGATTCACTCATCATGTACAGTGTACAGTGTAGAATTGCAATGTAAGTGCAAAGTTATTCTTACCCATTAGTCTAAGCAGAATTAAACGACCTTGTCTGTTAATTGCTACGTCATGGTGTAATCAACACAGAGCCTTATTATGAGAATTCGCTACTTGGTATCCTGTATGTGCTATTGTTGTAAGCATAACAATTGGTTTTACATTTCAAGTGGCAAACACTTTTGTTATTTTATTCTTGCCTCCCAGACCCAGTTTACACATACTTTTATGCCAGCCTATAGGACTGGCCATGAGTGTCCTGTATTTTAGTGTAGACATAGGCTGGTCCAAAAGCGATACCAAAAGCTGACCCGTATTAATAATAATACCATCTTTTGAGGTTATCTCGGGCGGTCCCGGCCCAAAGCCCCCCCCCCCCCCACAGTGCGCGCATGTATTTGACACTGAAATATATTGAGAAGGATGATGCATTAATGACTTGGTCTGCACCAGAAAGTGCTTGTTGTGAATGAAAGCAGAAACATCAGACAAACAGATCAAAAAAAGTTTGAAGTAAATCCGACAAGAAATAAGAAAGTTATCACATGTGATGATGTATAAGAAAAATCAGACGAACAGATCAAAACAAGTTTGAAGTAAATCCGACAAGAAATAAGAAAGTTATCACGTGTGATGACGTATAAGAAAAATCAGACGAACAGATCAAAAAAATTTGAAGTAGGCCTACATGTAAACCCAACAAGAAATAAGAAAGTTATCACGTGTGATGACATATCTCATGCACTTCCTATCAGTAAGCTTGTTAAACTTATTGTTTTTTAAGAATCCGTTTTGCTCCATAAATGATAATTATTTTTTAATCTTTAAAAGGTTAAATCAATAAGTGTATCTATACCCATGTATATTTATATCTATAGACAAAAAAAATGTTCTTATGCATTAAGCATTGAAAAGGGGGCGAGTTTTTAAACAATAATATGATTAACTGCATGCCGAGAAATGCATGAACTACATGTGTGTCATAATATTCATGTGACACAATGTTGCCAATTTGCACGACAAACAACTGTTGAGTAATGACATTTAGATATTCGCTTCAAACTTTATTCAATTGAATATCACCTGATTGACATAATCAACCTGTATTAAACATTTGGTCTGCGCCAGAGAATTCTTGCTTTGATCAAAAGCAGAAAAATCAGAGGAACAGATCAAAGAAAGTTTGAAGCGAATATCTAAATGTCATTACTCAACAGTTGGTTGTCGTGCAAAAAAAATTGAGAGTGGATACGAACAACCATGATTATATGTATGCATATTTTACGAGACAGGTTTCTGAAGGCAAAAATTTTCAATCAAATATCCACATTTAGCTCTAAACCCACCTCAATAGATCTATTCAAGGTTTTTAGAGCATAAGGATGAGATATAATAACTCCCTAAATCAGTTCAATAGAATGGAATCTATATCACAATGTTTTGACATATACAAAAAGCATTCAATCGCACTCCTTTTCAAGGGATACAATAGGGGTATTCGCACTACAAAATCAAAGTGACTTCTAACGATTTGAGCATCAATGTTACTCAGTCAGTGTTCGCACTAGAGAGCTAGTGATTAAAATCGTGATCCAGATTTGGAGCCTGTCAGTCCTTCCACGTACTGTGCATGTCCAAAGTGGAAAATTAAGGGAATTGATCTAACAAAATGTATGACAAATAAAACAAAATGATATGGTGAAATACTTCTTAGACAACCAAGAAGTATTTAGCAATTCCTAAATCAAAACATTTATGCACACAAACATTCCGCATGACGGAATTCCTGTAATGTGTGGTGCATTGCGGGATCGATTACGTCAATGTCCAAATCACCTGACTGTTCGCATTTCGTTCGAGGGAGTGATATATCCGAATGACCACACTTTGTGATTTGGATCATGATCCATTCCACCAGAAAATCATCTCCGCAGTACAAACTACGGTGATCCTGACATCAATGTTAAAACATCCATGTCAGGATCGTGGTAATTTGCCGTAGTGCAAACACCCCTAAAGTAATGCTCTTTTGAAATTTTCCATGAGTGATTTAAAATTATTTTTAGGTGGGGCAGTGAGGGGACATGTTGAAAAAGATACATTCCATCAAACTAATGTACTGGATTCAGTATCTTTTGAATTGGCAGGAAAACATGCAAACTCGTTTTATTTACTTATCTAATTCTTAATTTTCATTTTGTGAGATTTTTCTGAGTCCCTTGAATTCATCCGAAAATAC
This sequence comes from Temnopleurus reevesii, assembly GCA_036244855.1. Lineage (NCBI taxonomy): Eukaryota > Metazoa > Echinodermata > Echinoidea > Temnopleuroida > Temnopleuridae > Temnopleurus > Temnopleurus reevesii. The sequence continues at coordinate 44,460 of BQKZ01003071.1, read as the reverse complement.
ATCTCATGTATATTTCGAAGTACTTTAGTATCTCCCCCTGTTAAAGCGAATATCGAGTACTTGCAAAGAACTTCAATTTGGAAAAATGAAGGATTAAAATAATCTTATGTTACAAACAAAGCACAACGTGACTTGTGTAGACAAGGGAAAACTAATATGATAACCTCAAACCGGTTAAAAGCGAAATTATGTCATTCTCCACGTGCTCTGTCCACTGCAGCAAACACAGGAAGCAGCGCGTGGGACTGGTATAAAACCTGTCGGCCCGACATGGCCCAATTTTGACCCTTTATTTGCACATTTCTCTGCCATTATATATTTTCTTGCAAAACACTTTGGCACATATTATTTATTCATAGTTCTGAACATTCTTCTCACATTTTGTGCGATTCTGTGAACATTTATTTTATTTTTTTAACAAATTCCAGAATATATTTTTAAAGATGAATAACTTTGTAAGATATTACATGTGGTGCAAGCTCTCCATGCAATCATATGTGTGCATGCACGTCCATCATGTGGAGCAATAGAACCTTCAATCTGCGCTGAAACCTGCAAACATCTCAAATTGTTTTGCTACATTCAGCTAGGGGCGATGAGTCTTTAGGAGAGATACAATGGCAAGGCCCATCGCACTTTGACAAAAGTTGACCCTAAAGTTCATAAAAAAGCAGTATAGAAAGTTTGCTCACGAGATCTTGTTTGGGGGTAGGTAATGACAATAAAGGTAGCTATGTGTGATAATAGGTCCATTATAACACTCAATTACCATACTCCACTTCGATTGATATTATTGTAGGTATTATATTGTTACCTTGGGTGTGTTCTCCAGAGCCAGTAACTCCTGCGCTCAAGCGTTTCAAGGAATAAATTCTTACCAGATGTACATGTTTCTAAATGAAGAGAAATTATACATCTCTGCACATCTTCACAAAATGCCCTCTAAATAAGGTAGCTATGAATTGATCCATTTATATTGTGCAATCACTACATGCATAGTGAACTTGATGAAACATAATATACATGTATATTTTATTATTGCCCTGGCTATAACAGCCGAGCCAGTAACTCAGGTACTCAAGCATTTTAAGGAATGAATTCCTGCCAGGTACCAATTTTCACCTCGGTCTAGTGCAGCACATTTTTGATAAATTTCTTGCTGGAGGAAATCAGCGTCATGGATGGAATCAAACTTGGGACTCTTGAGTTGAAAGGGGGATATGATATATCAAGTTGAGCACTTTAAAAGAAGAGTCTACCCCAAAAATGATGATTCTTCAAGGGGAGCAGAAAATTCAGATGAATATATTATATATATATAATGTCAAATTATGATACTTTTACCTGTATCATTGCTATACAATCAAACTCCTGCTTAAGAAACCTTATACTGTGTGCTATTTTTCAAGCAGAAGATGTAATAAGAGCCCTCGTAAAGAGATAATAATATTAGTGCCCAGCTCTTTGACATTGACAAAGTGTTGATAAAATATACTGGTACACAAGTATTGTTTTAATCCAATTTCGATGTTGTTTAAATCGATTCTTTGTGTTTTTTTATGTTCTATTTATGTTAATGTCTAATGTTTGTATATGTACATGTATCTGCATGGGTGGAGGGCTCCGTGGTAGAGCAGTTTTATTACGGAATCGGACTACCTTCTACCCTCTGTTCTCTTTTTAATTAGTTGTAAATAAGACATGAATAAATAAATAAATAAATAAATAAATTTACATATGGCTGAGAATCCTTAAAGGGGATCTACACCCAGACAATAATGTACTGTCAGTAAATGAAGAAAAATCAGATGAACAAACTGTGAAAATTTGAGCAAAATTGGATAATCCGTTCAAAAGTTATGAATTTTCAAAGTTTTTATTTCCACCCCTCATGGGCTCCTTAAATTGGCAAAGGTACAGGCACAAAATGGCTGCCAACATGGAGAGCTCTCCATTCGCTTTGTACACAAAATTTCACATTTTCCTCTTTTTCCAGAAAAGTAGAGAGAATTTTGTTTTCTCAGTTAGATATATTATAGCCACATCAATTCTGCAAGCATTCCAGAAAGAACGATGGTGATTCCTCGTTTGAAATATGATATTGATCCATTTTCAATAAATGTATATACAAAGTGAATGAGAAGTTCTCCATGTATGACATCACAGATTATGCTAATTGGCTATATGTTGCCAATTCAAGGATGCCCAGCACAGGTGGAAATGATAACTTTGAACATTCATAACTTTTGAACGGCCCTCCGATTTTGCTAAAATTTTCACAGTTTGTTCATCTGATATTTCTTCATTTACTGACTATACATTATTGTCTGGGTGTAATTCCCCTTTAATATTGACTATTAGGAGTTCCCCTTAACCATGAACATGTTCTATGATTACAATGTAGGCGTAATAAAAATGATCATTAAAGAATAAATTGTTTTTTATTGTATAGAGAGTGGCCTTTTCAATTTCATGACCCATTCAAGACAGGAATTATTTTTTAGCCAAGTCAAATGCTATATCTTCCTTTAATTGACATTATAAAATTGGAAAATTGCTTTATAAGAGTATTTCAATTTAGTACGATGCTACTAAAAAAAAGGAAGGGAAAACCCAGGCCTGCATTATTTACTGTAAAAGCTGAAATTTTTGTTGGGGTTTAATTTTGGGGATTTCACAACCATGAATTTTCTACAATTTTACTAATTAGAATGCTCACAGACTGTAATTTTGAACAATAATCCTTTTAAACATGAAAATAACAACTCGGTAATGTTTGAAAAGGTCTGAAATTCAGCGAGTTAAGTAAAATTTATGTACGCTAAACAATTTGCTTTTCAGTATTCTGTTTTTATATCTTCCATATGTTTTATTAACGTAAAAAAATCTTTACCCAGTTTCCCATGGTATACTCTTGTGTACAATACATTGGTGATACCCAATCGCCATGGTAACCCCCTGTGTACTAGATCGAAACACCAGACCCCCCAAAGCTTGGACATAAACAAATCAATATTGCCATATTTATAGGTGTGTATTATCGCAATGAGTTTGATTCAGTGCCAGATAAGCCTATTCACACAGCGTTTTTTTTTCTTGTTCGCACAATCAATGGAAAAAATATGTGCAAATATTTAAAGGGGCAGAATAGGCAAGTTTACTAATAGTTGCTAATTGTATGCTTGCTTTGTGCACAAAGATTGTGCTCTTGACGATATGAAAGCTTGCCCGAGGCTTGCCCAACATAGCAACAAGTAATATATGCAAACTGGATTCCAAGTATTGTACTTTGATTGTAACTAGAGCCAGTCTTTGGAATACCATACAACTACTGTCGTCGTCAAGAAACTGGCATAAATTTGAATATATGTCTATATTCAATTTAATTCATTTCACATTTGCATTAAAAACAACATACAAAGTGCATATACAAAGGATATATTATAATGACTAGATAATAGTTTTCATACATGTGTATTATAGAAATAATATGATAATGTATATAAAACATGATTGTAATCTACAAATCATCCTGTGTGAATGACCATCTGCTATTATACATTTACAATCGTGTGTTGGACAGTACTTAATTCACCGTTCATTTTCCCATAATATTTTCCATAATATAGGAAGATTATAATGTATACATGTATGTATATATAAAACATGATTGAAATGTACAAATCTGTCATTGGTAATGACTATCTACTATTATACATTTTTACAATCTTGTGTTGGACAATAATCGATTCACCATTCATTTTCCGATGATATTTGTCATAATAAAAAGATATGATAATGTATACTATAAAACATGATTAAAATCTACATATCAGTCAGCGTGAATGACCATCTGCTATTATACATTTACAATCTTGTGTTGGACAGTAGTTAATTCACCGTTCATTTTCCGATTGATAGTTTTTATAATGTAGAAAGATGATTAAGTATTTATAAAACATGATTTAAATCTACAAATCAGCCTGTGTGAATGACCATATGTTATTATACATTTACAATCATGTGTTGGGCAGTAGTTAATTCACCATTCATTTTCCAATTATATTTTTCATAATAAAAAAAATATGGTAATGTATATATAAAATATGCTTGAAATCTACAAATCAGCCTGTGTGAATGACCATATGTTATTATACATTTACAATCGTGTGTTGGACAGAAATTAATTCACCGTTCATTTTCCAATGATATTTTTCATAATAAAAAGATATGGTGATGTATCTATAAAACATGATTTAAATCTACAAATCAGCCTGTTTGAATGACCATACTGTATGTTATTATACATTTACAATGGTGTGTTGGACAGAAATTAATTCACCGCTCATTTTCCGATAATATTTTTCATAATATACGAAGATTATAATGTGTATTATATATAAAATATAATTGGAATGTAAAAATCAGCCTGTGTGAATGACCATTATGGTAATATACATTTACAATCGTGTGTTGGACAGAAATTAATTCACCGTTCATCTTCCCACTGGAACAATACATATTGACCGATCTCATAAATGAAAGAGTAATTTAATGTACTGTGAGCAGAATGGACAAAGGTCTGGGACAAAGTAAACAACCTCCTTTCAAGCATTGACAATAGCTAGATGGACACAAAAGAAATTTCAATCCTTCTTATTCTGTGGAATAATGTTGAACAAGAGTCACACCTGGGACTTTCTGTATAGTGATCACAAAGCTATTGTGAATGGGTGAATGATTGTTGTTTAAATTTGTCCTAGTTCTTTGTCCCTTCTGCTTTAATAACGCTTTCAGGATGATAAAACACGTTTTGTGTTTTGATGTAGTACTCTTAAAATATACCTGGTATATGAGCAGAAACAGAAAAAAAATCTACACTAGATCTGACCATTTTTTATTCTATCACCATTTGTCACTGGATGTAGAGATTTTTTTTAATGAAAACAATCACTAAAATGGTCATAAATCCCTAAGTTGGCAACACAGAAATCATTTGAAAATCACCATTTTCCATGCAAATGGACAACTTTTAACATGATTAACTCACTCTTTGACAAAGAAGATTCCATATGGTAACATAATTTTTAATTGAAACATTCTAAAAAGAGAATTAGAAATCTTAGTGTTGCCAATTTAGGAAAGGTGAAAATCACCATTTTCCACAGAAATTGGCAACTTTCATTATTTTTAACTCGCTTTGACAAAAGAAGATTCCATATGGTAACATAATTTTTAATGGAAACATTCTAAAAAGAGAATTAAAATGTTAGTGTTGCCAATTTAGGAAAGGAATAGTGATTGAATTTGTTGTAAAATGATTACTGTCATGAATGGGTCAAGTATGGATATATCAGCTCCATCCATGGTCAAAGTGATGAGCTGAAACCATTCTAGTTTTTGTTTACGTGCGTATCCTAGCAGGGTTTTCACACTTGGGAACATCCCTTTTGTGTTGATTCTACGTGAGAGGCCGAGGCGCTGTGGGTGTTTTCTAATAAAGTCAAGGCCACCAATAAATATCTGAAACCCAAGGCTGTGTACTAAACGATGGTCGCAATGATAATTCTAGCTAACTTCATGGCGGG
>BQKZ01003071.1:9096-26866 GCA_036244855.1 Temnopleurus reevesii | reverse complement strand
AAAGAAATTTTGAAATTTTCACGAACTTGGTAGGGCATTATCAACATCTGTACTTCATTGAAAAATAGTTACATTGTTTGCCAATAGCCTGGAGTTCATTAACTGTTGCACAAGTGTCTATGGTACTTTTGAGCTAAAGTCACACCATCATACATGATGACATGTAGTTTTAATTTACAGTAGGGGTGTTCGCACTATGAAATCAGAGTGATTTGGATCGCGATCATGACATTGATGTCATTCAGCCAGCGTTCGCACTAGAGCTTTGAGTCAAATCGTGATCCACATATTTGCAGCCTTAAATGACTGACAGGAAAACAGTGGCAATGTCCAAACTGTCAAATAAAGTCAATAAAAGTTAACAAAATGTATTGACAAATTTATTTTATTTATTTTATGTATTGGCAAAATTACACAACTTAATATTTTTGGGACAGCAAAAAAGTAGAGGATTGCGGGATCAAAACAATTGCTGCATATGAACATGCAACCGCAGAATTCCTATAATGCGTGGTGCATTGTGGGAGTACTGTTGAAGTAATTGCATCGTTTTTCAAATCACCTGACCGTTCACACTAAGGTCGGCGGAATGAAATTGTCAAATAATCACACTCAAAAGTACGATTTGATTCACGATCCATATCACCAGAAAAGCAAGTCCACACTATGAATTACCGCAATCCTGACATTGATGTACAAACATTGCAGTAAATTACCATCAGCATACCCTTGCAAAACATACTCTACACCTTGCTTCAAAAGTTCGGCCCCAGTCACATAGAAGTCTGGAAGCAACATGACTGAACACCACTCTTTGTTCGGCGAACAGTTATAGTGCCCCTAAACATAGAGTGGTGTTGAATCGTATTGCTTCGGGCCTCTATGTGACTGGGGCCTAATGCCCTGGTCACATAGGTCCCCGGAAGCAACACGATTCAACATGACTGGTTGTTCAGTTCACTGTTAACTGTCTTTGATCATAGAGTCATGTTGAATCGTATTGCTTCCGGGGGCCCTATGTGACTGGGGTCTTAGGAACTGGTGGGTGTGACAGGGGTGTTGTCTTTATCAGTTGTATTGGAGTAATTAACAACAATGGTATCTATTTTCTCATGCCCTTGACATCCTGTGTTTGGGTATGAATGAAAGTTTGATTCACTCTGCAAAGTTCCATGACATTATAAATCCATGCAAATCTATTGTCCGTGTTTTCACAAGGTTACGGTAGCCAGTTAAGTTGCATGAAACCAGTCAGAATCTCAGAACTTTTTCTCCAATAGAATGAACACGCATTTCAACGTAATGCCTTTTAGTGGTCTAGTGGTAAGACACCTGTCTACTCATCAGAATATCATGGGTTCGATTCCTTTTCGAGTATGCCTGTGAATATTTTTTTCACAGCATCTCAGAAACGCACTGTCAAATCCATTTTGGGATAAATTATTTCAATTAATGCCTTTTGGATTGCTAAAATGCTGTTATTTCTTTGTCTTCATGCAAGAATACCCTTTGGCTGGCAACAATCAGCAAAACAAAGATGATATGGCAATGTGTAAGGATTGTTGAACAAAGCCCCTTCACTTTTCCAAGATATTCCGGAGTCTGATTTAATAGTTTCAGTCTAAATTTCATATATCTTTCGTTGATTATTGTTTTACATATAATGTACTGTTTTGTATTAATGATTTTTTGTAGATGGGTTCAGATAAAACTTAATCAATTCAATTGAATTTGTAAGAGGAAACATAAGCTGCCAATGCAATGAGTAGATTAGCTCTATTACTTAAAGCTTTAGATGAATTAGCGATAAAGTTCTGGTTTTGATGAAACCAGAATAGATTCATGTATAATTAAAATTCTTGGGAAATCTAATGAAGAAACGGAAGATACAGTGTATGTGTACAGTTGCATGACTGGTTTTGGATTAAAGCTACAAAATTAGAAACCCTGTTAATCATTTACTTCATCAATTATCTAATCATCATCATTTGGGTGGAGTTCCTATTTAATAGCAACCTTGCCTAAGTCCAATTAAAACATCTCAGGACAATAGAAAACATTTTGTGTTTTGGTCCAATAACTTTTGATGTAGTGCTCTAAAAATATACCTGATGTATGAGCAGAAAGAGAAAAAATTTCTACGCTGGATCTGACGATTATTATTCTATCACCATTTGTCGCTGGATGCAAAGATTTTTTTTAATGCAAATAATCACTAAAATGGTAATGAATCCTTGAATTGGCAATGCAGAACTTATTTGAAAATCACCATTTTCCACGTGAATTGGCAACTTTTAACTTTTTAACTCGTCTTTTGACAAAGAAGATTCCATATGGTAACATATTGAAACATTCTAAAAAGAGAATTTAGAATTTTAGGGTTGCCAATTTAGGAAAGGAATAGTGATTGAATTTGTTGTAAAATAATTCCTGTCCTGAATGGGTTAATAACAACCTTGCTGAGTCCAATTAAAACATTTCAAGTTCCTTTAGTGCAACCAATGCCTATTGTCCGATAAATTGATTTGTAAACAAAGGTATTGAAACTAATTAGTTATGCATACAGGGGAAACCAAGTTCATGAACAAAGGACCACCCATCTGTGCACTTTATATCACATCACTATCTCAATTCTTTTTCCTGTAAATTTATTCAATTTTGCTATGATGCTGAGGTTTTTGTGTTGGGTAGATAATTGATTAATGTTGTCTGATTACAATATGCTTTGTGAGCAGAAAAAAGTAGAAAATGGGCCAAAATATAACAGCTCTCAGTCAAAGAAAATACAGTCATGTCTTTTCCAAGTACCAAAAAGTCCCTATACACTTAACAGCAATAGGAATAGGATAGACATCAGAGGAACTAGGATTATCACTGAGGTGATTGTGTCTGAAAGAGATCTACACTATGTGTTTTTACTAGGTTACTACTGAATTTGTAGTAATTATATTTGTAGTTTGGCAGGCTATAACATAAGAAAGAACTTGTATGTGAGAACGATTTATCTCCCTATGAATTAGTTTTCGGCCGGCCTCCCATAAGGGCATTCCTTGTTGGCTGTTACCGTCAATCAGTTTAAAACTGCTCTGCTACATATTTTACTCTTTAAATTTTAGTGATTTTATGCTGTTTGTGAAATAAATGGATGAACTTAACTGAACCGACCTTTTACATAGGTGTAATGTTGTATATAGGTACAGTTTTAGGTATAGGTAGTCTACATCATCCTCAAAGGTTAAAAAAATATAGGGTGAATCTGGAACTAAGGGCACTGACTTTCAAGCTTGACCATGGAGGGGGGGGCTGTCTCTTATACACATCTAGATNGGGGGGGGGTAAGCAAGATTTATGAAGACCCCTGTCTTGGATATACCTTGGATGCAGGCTTAAAGTATAGATTCGTATTGACCGGGATGCAGAAACTGATGTTAAACGAGCTGATGTATTCACAAGTTGCTTTACATGCCTAAATATATCTGTGTAGGATATTAGGAGTACATTTTTGCTTGTATTCTGTGTATTTTACGTCGAACATGTCAATCAGCCATTATTCCTACGGTGTGCTAAGTGCTTTTGCACGGGAGAGCGTCGACCTGAAATGGGCGGTGCGATCGGTGGTATTGTTTGCGGTGTGTGAGTTTGCGTTCATTTTGTACGTGAAGCATGTTGTGTAAGGGAGAACGACCGCAGCATGATTTTTTATTTTGTGATAATAAGCCATTTATTGATTGATTTTAATCAAACAAACTGTGAACATGCTCTAGTTTGCCATTGAAAAACTTATCAAATTATGGTAATACTTTTACTGCAGCTCACAAAGTAGTTATATATCTGAAGCGCCATCCTCCCAAAAGTGGTCTATGGGTTTAAAATATACAGCACTGATTTGCAACAATCCATAGAGCATACAGCTCTCAATTCCAATTTAGCTGGAGCTAACTTGTCCAGGTTTTATTACAAATCCAGGAGATCGAATTGGGAGTCAATCTTTGATTTAGCCTTCTTAATTTCAGCAAATTTTGAATTTTTGTTGTATCTCGATGGCTTTGTATACAAATAAGGAAATAAAAAGTGAATTCAGTTAATTTTTTTTAGCTACCGGTAGTTCTTTGATATGATTTTTGTCAAAGATGTGTGACTTTCGAAACAAACAAGTAAAACTTGATTTTTCCTTCCTTATTTCTCCATAATTTCAATGATTGTATCTTGCTTGCTATAAATACGAATTTCAAAGGGAATTGAGTTCAGTTGAAAAATTTTGATTTTCTTTCTGTAAGATTTAATATTTTATATCAGTGACTTTTGATATAAATAAGTAAATGGATGTAGGATGTTGGACAAACCGGAATATTCTATGACAGAATTTCAGCAGGAACTTTAATTGTTATATCTCAGTGGCTTTGGATATAAATAAGGATAAATGAATGGTATTCAGTTGTAAGACTTTAGCTTTTCCTTCGGTAAGATTCTGTTGGAGATACAACTTTTGCTATCATTGGGTAAAAGGAAGTAGGATTTACAAAGTTGACTATTCTTTCTTTATTTCAGCAGAATTTCAATTTTTGTGGTAACTCAATTGCTTTGGATGCAAATAAGTAAACTGAATTCAATCAAAAATATAGATTTTCCTTCAGTAAGATTCATCGTTGAATATCAGTGACTTTTGGTACACACATATTAGTAAAAAGGAATCAAATCATGTAGGGTTTAGGCCAAACTTAAATTTTCCTTCTTTATTTTAGCAGAATTTCAATTTTTGTATCTTGCTGGCTTTAGATACAAATAAGTAAAATTAACTAAATACAATAAAAATTGTTTATTTTTCTTCAGTAAGATTCATTGTTTAATATAAGTGACATTTGATACACATATATTAGGAAAAGGAATAAGTAAGTATGGTTTGGGTCAAACTTGATGTTTCCTTCTTTATTTCAGCATTATTGTGACCTGAATTTATACTTTGTAATTTGATCTTCCTTCAGTCAGATAGTGACTTTGGATACAAACATATAAAAGGAAGCAAATTAAAATAGAATTTAGGTCAAAATTGGGCTTTACTTTGGTAAGATATTGCTGGAATCTAAATGACTTTTTATTACAAGTATGATGGAAATGATGGAAGCATATTTAGAAGGATTGAGGTAAAACCTTGCTTTTCCTTTTCTCTTCCTGCTGCTATATTTTGTAGAAATAGAGACAGATAATGGTTACAAATGAGTAAAACAAACCCAACAATGAAACAGCTAATTAAGATTTGGGTCTTACTTGGCAATTTCTCCCTCTTTTCTGTATGATTTTTATTGAAATCTAGACGAATATGGTTACAAATGAGTAAAAGAAACCTAACAACGTAACAAAAGAGTAAGATTTGGGTCTAACTTGGCCATACCGTAATTCCCTTCTCTATTCTGCATGATCGAGGCTTTGGCTGTAAATGAGTAAAATGGATAACAAAAAACAAAAAACAAATCGGATACCTCATTAAGATTAAACTTGGCTTTTCCTCCAGTAATATGTTGTTGGAATTTCAGTGGCTTTTTATATAAATGAACTAAACCTGGCGTTTCCAGCTCTCTTCCTGCAGTATTTTGTTGAAATCTAGATGCATATTGTTACAAATGGCTGAGTCAGATTTTTGTCTAACTTTGCAATTTTCCCCTCTCTTTTTGGCATAATTTTTTGAAAACTTTGTTACAAACTTTGTTACAAATGAGTGAAAAGAATAAACAACAACAAACGGTCAATAGCTGGTTCAAGGGTTTTGGAGGGCAAGAAATATAAAAATTGTATATCACAAAAATACATGAAATTACCTAAAATAACTTTATTCGACATGATATGGATTACTAGATAAGGAGTTAAAGGCAAATAAACATCTAGTTCATGATCAATGGACGGAGCCTATTCCGAGCGAGGCTCCATGCATGGTTTCTTGAATGCGTGCACATCACTATATCTGAAACAAGTAAGCTAGGCTTCGTACAAGCTCTATGTTTTTTTTTTGTTTTTTTATTTATCATGAGAAACGTTCAATTTAAAAATGCAATATTTAAAAAACTAAACATGTTTCTATTGTCATGGTATGTTTTATAGGGAAGTTGGTTTTGTGTATACGCAACAAAATTTTGACCTCAGTTACCCCTTAAGGAGTGAGGTCAAACTGGGCCTTTTCTTGTACCTTTCTGCAATATTGAAATCTTGGTGGCTTTTAACAAAAAATGAGCAAGAAGGAACCAAGTAAACTAATAACATCCTTGTCAAGTATCCAGTTGCTCTCTGATTTGCCGGTCATTGTCAGCAGGTAGTCTACATGTACAGACCAAAACTTAGGCAGTTTATTTATTGTTAACAATTGAGTAGTATGTACAATATAGTCTGCGAGCACATACCCTAGACCTTCGGTGTGTGCAGGTGCAGAGCGTTATACAGTGTATGCATATTGTGTGACTACATCACACAGATATAGCATTGCTCTACCCTCATTTATGTGTGTGATGTAGTCACACAATATGCATACCCTGTATCATGCTCTGCACATGCACACACCGAAAGTCTAGGGTATGTGCTTACCGACTAAGTAGTATGCACTGTGCGCAGAAAGGACAAGGGACTGGGACGAAGTAAACAACTTCATTCAAGCGTTCACAAAAGCTTCATGATAAAAGATAAAAAGTCCAAGGTCTGACTCTTGCTCAAGATTTTCCATAGAATAAGGAGGATGGAAATTTCTTTTTTGTCCATCTAGCTTCTGTTAATCCTTAAAGGGGAACCAACCCCTGCAATTATTGTGCTCTCATTGAATAAAGAAAAATCAGATGAACAAACTGTGAAAATTTGAGCAAATCGGACAACTCGTTCAAAAGTTATGAATTTTCAAAGTCACAGAGATTTGAGGATCACTGCCGCTCATGGGGAGCCGTGCGATCAGCAAAACCGACGGTATCCGTGACGTCATGTCGGACAACTCCTCATTCACTTAGTACATAGAATATTTGAAAATTGATCAATGCCAAATTTAAGTAAGGTTGCAGCATGAATCTTTTCAAAAATACATGCAGAACCAATTCAGAAATTCTATACCCCAACCAAAAATTGGCATTTTTTTACTTTTCCGAGAAAAAGGAGAAAATGTGAAGTTTTGTGTACAGAATGAATGAGGGGTTGTCCGACGTGACGTCACAGATTCCGTCGAATTTGCCGATCGCACAGATCCCCATGAGCAGCAGTGATCGTCAAATCTTTGTGACTTTGAAAATGCATAACTTTTGAACGGGTTGTCCGATTTTGCTCAAATTTTCTCAGTTTGTTCATATGATTTTTCTTCATATCCTGACAGCAGGATTAATCCAGGGGTTGGTTTCCCTTTGAATGGAGGTTGTGTACTCTGCCCCAGGCTGAGGGAACTATAGTACTTTTTGTAGTCTCTGATTGAAGTCTGTATATTAGGTACTGCACAAATCGTATCTGTAGACTACTACAAAGCAACACGGAGGAGTCACTAAATATGATGAATGGAATTAGGTCTTTGCCAGCAGACTAGCGACACAGGTGTGTCCGTGACTGATTGTGTTAATGATTAATGAAATCCTTTAAAGCGATAGACCAGTTTTGGGAGGAGGGCGCTTCAGATATTTAACTAGTTTGCGAGCTGCAGTAAAATTATTACCATAATGCAGTTTTTCAATAGTAAATTAGAGCATGTCCATAGTTTGTTTGAGTGAAATCGACCTAGAAATGGCTTAATTATCGCATAATAAAAAACATGCTGCGGTCGTAACATGCTTCACGTACAAAATGAACGCGAACTCACACACCGCAGACAGTACCACCGATCGCACCGCCCATTTCAGGCCGACGCTCCCCCGTGCAAAAGCACTAGCACACCGTAGGAACAAAAAATTAATGGCGTATTGACGTGTTCGACGTAAAATACACAGAATACTAGCAAAAATGTACTCCTAATATCCTACACAGATATTTTTAGGCATGTAAATCAACTTGTGAATACATCAGCTCGTTTAACATCACTTTCTGCATCCCGGTCATTAGGAATCTATACCTTTAAAGGGAAATTACATCTTATTTGGTGTTCATAATGGACAAACCATCCATATTACGCACAACAGTCTGTTAGTGGGGTAAATTTTCAAGAAAATAGAAAGTTATGACTTGTATAATTATTTGTCATAAACTCATTGGCCTGTATTCTTGGCCCGTTTGATTATTATTTTTCAATCATTATGATGTTTACATAGAGATAATGCGTTATATAGATGTTTACACAGAAGATATCACACGCTATGCTAACAGATAGAGCTAAATATTTCAGAATGATGGGCGATTATAATTAAAAGAGACTTGAATACCTCGATGCCCCAAAAAGATCGCTCTGAAAATATGTATGTCATTTTTTACATCAAGATTATAATATATATATATAAATGGATATAGCCAAACTTGTGGAATTGTTTTGAATGACATGCTAATATAGAGATAATGTATTATATAGATGTTTACACAGAAGATATCCCACATTATGCTAACAGATAGAGCTAAATATTTCAGATTGATAGACGATTATAATTAAAAGAGACTTAAAAACCTGGATGCGCTATGCCCAAAAAAGGTCGCTCTGAAAATATGTATACATATAATTTTTTACATCAAGATTATAATATATATATGGATATAGCCAAACTTGTGGAATTGTTTTGAAGGACATGTTAACATAGAGATAATGTATTATATAGATGTTTCCAAAAAAATATCGCACGTTATGCTAACAGATGGATTTGAACATTTGCAGAATGATTGGTGATTATAAATAGAAGAGACTTGGATTATCTATCCAATTATATACACTTCGCAAAAAATGTTAAGAATCACTCTAAAATATATTTATTTAGGTTCTATATACGACTGTATTCATTTATTTATCTATATGTTTATATTTATAAACTCTTAAATATGTTTATACATGTTTTATCTATTTGTATATGGATATAGCCAAATGCAATTAATTAATTAATTTGAATGCCATCGAATGCACCGAATTCAATTTCCTTGTATGAAGTGTTTTATTTATTGAATTATGTATTTTCACTCCAGTACACATAAAGTACACATTTTCACCAAAGATTAAATATTGAATAAAAGAAGTCGTTAAACATGACTACAACACCTCCTTGACAAATGAACAGTTAGCTCTATTTTTTATATTATTAGCTGTGTAATTTGATGATCCAGCCATAACAAGTGAAATTGATATGTATTATATTAGAAAAAATGTATTTTTCATAATTTTTCCTAATTTCCGTTAGCTAAACCTGTATTCATAAAGCTACATGTATTTCTATAGCTACAGCTATTTAATTTTCTGTTCGGAGAAAAACCTGAAATTATTCTGTTCACATTGAAATTTGTGTGCACAAGATTATTTTCTTTCACCCTCGAAAACAATATTCTAAACACCTCTCATTTCTCTCTTATGGAAACTTGAAAGAAAATGAAATCCCAATTGTGCCTGGGATTTCCAATATTTGGCATGTAATTTGTTTTCGACTTCTAGGCAACTCTTGGGATGATGATATAGCATTCATACCAGGTATAGGGAACACCTTTACTCTTTGTTACCTTGTAGCGTCCCGCATTCTACAGAGTTCATTAACATTTTATTGAACTTTCATCACATTACGCGTGCTGGACATATTTTGAGACATTTCTATTGTTTGCTGCAGCTGTGCGAGAGTTCCGATCTTCGTAAGGGCGTGACGGAGACTTTCCATTCGCGGCCACGCGGTTTCAGATTCGCGAGCTGTTCACCGCACCCAGCTCGCCACTCCCAGCTATGCAGTCGTCGAGTCAACATCTTCGCTCGGCTCGCCCAAAGCCTGGTCGAGTCACACATGGACATGTTTTAAGCATTCACCATCGACATGACGTGAGTTCCTGATTACTTCTTTTCACATGATATTTGGACTGGAATTCTACGGTATAATTTAGCTGTTATTACGCTGAGTTTTGAATCGCCGGACTTTTATCATTCTTCATCTTCTTCCTGAACGTCCACGGTAAACACACGCGACACGCCTGGGCCGACTCGGCTTACCTGCCTGGATTTCTATCAGGAATGTTTTCTTCTCGATTAATCGACATCGCCTTTCACCAGTTTAGACTCTCGTCAATTATACGCTAACAGTCTACTGGTTCATCGTCGCAATCGAACTTCTCTCTTCATCCACCAGCTCGACCTCTGGACTCTCGTAACGCTCGAGACGATAACGTCTGGTTCTATTGAGCATCTGGTGCGACATCTTTTATCTCCCGTCGACTTGCCCGCAGCTCGACTTCATAGCCTGCGACCATCGACATCGAACTCTTTGCCTGCTATCATCTAGCTTCTCAACACAAGTCATCGTCATCATGCTTCGTCCTTCTATTGTCCTCGCCTCCGAGTCGCGACATCACTCGTCGAGCGCTTCTTCACCTCTTCAACATCGTCCGCGTCGAACTCTCGTTCGTGTTCCGCGTTCATAACTTCCGTCTAAATATCCAATCAATCAATCACGGACTGGACTCAATCAGTTAAGTTTTAATCATTTTATCAATCGCACTTTATTGCTTATTGTTGTGTCTATGTAATCCAAGATTTCAACCAGAGCTGTAATCGTAATTATGAATAATAAATTAGGATTTGAAAGGTATTTCTTGTGTCATCTGCAGTTATTTGTTTTTCTATGCACCACAATCCTTCGTACTCCTAAAACCTGTTAACACTTTAGAAGCTCAGAAATTATATGATCCCATTATCATATCATCCTGAGTTACATAGTGATAATAGGTAAATTGAGAATTTTTACTTTCACTTTAAAAAGTTCTGACAAATGATGCTGTTAATGTTGAAATTTGTTCACATGAGTGATTTTTTTTTCACCCTGGCATGTCTTTCAAATAGAAATACGAAAGAAACTGAAATCCCAATTGCATTGTGGGATTCCCAATATTTGGCATGTAATTTGTTTTTGACTTCTAGGCATTAACCCTTAGTACGATGATAGCATTCGTACCAGGTATAGTCCAGTTGAGGACTCAGTGTTCTGAAAGCATCCATTTTAACAAATTCTCCGTCCCTGAATACACAGAGACTACCCAGACAACTCAACAACAGCTTTTCACATACCCCTCTTATCAGGGGTGCGATGTTATGCACTACTTTGCCCTTGCGCGTCCCCAGTCGTCTTGAAAATCACTTATATTTTTCAGCATTTACACTCAATATTTCAAACATTTGGGCTAAAACAGAGGCGTAAACATTCCTCCAATCGCCCCAATGACCAAGGTTCTTCAAAAGTTTATGTGTAGATTAAGGTTGATAGGCTAATATTCTGCGAGCTATTCTATCGGATTGTACCAACATATCATTTTCATACAGTGCTAGCTCCTTTAGATTACTTTTGAGAGGCGATACTTTCCAGTTATTCAGTTTTACATTCCGTGTATATGCAGAAGATTGGATTGTCTTAAAGGTATAGATTCGTAATGGTAGGGATGCAGAAATTGATGTAAAACGAGCTGATGTATTCACAAACTGCTTTACATGCCTAAATATACCTGTGTATGAAATAAGGAGAATATTTTTACACGTGTTCTGGTGTATTTTATGTCGAAAACGCCAATCAGCCATTATTCCTATGGTATGCTAAGTGCTTTCGCACGGTGGAGCATCGGCCCGGAATGGGCGGATCGAGCGGTGGCATTATCTGCTGTGTGTGAGTTCGCATTCATTTTGTAAGTGAAGCATGTTGTGTTGGGGAGAATGATGCTGTTGTCAGTTCTTATTTTGCAATATTTAAGCCATTTCTTGATCGATTTTAATCAAACAAACTATGAACATGCTCTAATTTGTCATTGTAAAGCTGCATTATGGTAATACTTTAACTGTAGCTCACAAAGTAGTTAAATATCTGAAGCGCCATCTCTTCCATAACTGGTCTATTGGTTTAAATACATTCAATACAGTAGTCAATAATGTCTCCTGTCTACATCATGCACTTTTATATTTGAATCCGAGAGTTCAAATGCTGAGTTCAGACAATGTCTTGGCAAAAGTCTTGGCAAAAGTCCCACATTCTATTTTCAGAGAATGTTTGACTCGACTGGCACATGAAAATTGAACCAAGTACACTATCACAGGTGGATCTACATCTGTCAATCTGTAATTTGGTGAAAATATTTTGTTGAAGTCTAAAAGAGATTGAGCTTTCAATCCCTGCAGACTCTTAAAGGGGAACTTCACCCAGGCGTTGATGCAATCTCAGTGGATGGAGAAAAATACAACATTCAAACTGTGAAAATGTTAGCAAAATCCAACCATCCATTCAAAAGTTATGAAATTTCAAAGTTTTGATTCACACCCCTCATGGGCTCCTTAAAATGGCAACGTAGAAGCAAAAAATGGCTGCCAACATGGAGAACTCTCCATTCACTTTCTATACAGAATTTCACATTTTCTTCTTTTTCTAGAAAAGTAGACAATGAATCAACAAAATTTATTCCGAAATGCATGCTGAATCAAAATGTCCATATCATACTTGAAGAGAAAAGTACAATTTTGTCTAGTTTTCTAGAAAAAGAAGAAAATGTGAAATTCTTTGTACCAAGTGAATAGAGAGTTCTCCATGTTGGCAGCCATTTTGTGCCTGTACGTTGCCAATTAAAGGAGCCCATGAGGGGTTCAAATAAAAACTTTGAAAATTCATAACTTTTAAATGGATGGTTGGATTTTGCTCAAATTTTCACAGTTTGATCATTGCATTTTTTTGATCCACTGAGCACACTTAAATGTCTGAGTAAAGTTCCCCTTTAATCATAAGCAAAATGACAAGGGAATGAAGTGAACACGCAAATATAGAAAAGGATAAACTAGGAGGTGAGATTTTTATGTATACTTGTGTGTTCATTTCATTTTATGATTATTGAAGATTATGCTTGGATTGAAAGCAAGCTCTGTTTGACCTCATTTTCCTCCGCAGCTCTTCATTATCAGATAAGCAGTTCCAGCAGTTCCCTTTATTTATTTAAAATACTTTATTCCGTGAAACGGTTTGGAATTTGGCTTGGCTTTCAATTGCACATTCTTTAGCAATTTCACTTAACATTTTGCAATTTTTGCAAACTTTCTTGAGAGAAAAGTAGTTATCGTTTTTTTTGTTTAAAAAAATGATCAATGTTTTAATCGCATGTATATTTGCATTTCTAAACACAATCTCCAGAACATACTCTGATTATACAGTCATTATTTATCATTTTTTTTGGCATTATAAAAAAAAATTGTAGCAGTAATCTCTTGAAAAGTCTTTATTAGTCAGTTCATGGGTTATATGTGAATTTACTAACCGGCTAAAATGTTCATGGACAAAGCCAACCGCGAAAAATTAGCACCGCAAAATTATCCCACTGTACATTATATTGTATAATTTGTTGTGTATGCAACAACTATAAACTACATACATGTACATCCGTAGTGCAGGTTCCATTGTTTCATTGATTATCAAGGCCATGGTGAATAGTTCTACACGAGGGATAATTCATAAATTAATTCATTAAGGACACACGCTTGTACATATACATTCCTATTGTGATGAAGGTAAATGCGTTATATTGCAGAGCCAATCAATATATTCTGGGCCTGTAATATAAAAGAGATGCAATTAATCTTGCAATTAATTGCATCTCTTTGATACATGTTTTGCCATAGACTTACAATAAATATTTATTGTAAGTTTAATTGCATCTTTTATGTTACAGGTCCCTGGGTATGCCAGCTTTCATGACAGGCAAAATCCTCGATTCGGGCTCTGAAAATTTATTTTCAAGCCATTGTTTCCACATTTTTGTGTGAAGAAATATTGCATTTTAATGAGGATAATAATATGCAGTTCTTATCTGGCACTGATAATTACCCTATAAGTACCCCATAATTATCTCTGTTAGAAGTCTCTAAGCTCTCTATAATTAATGAAGTATTATTACCCTGGCTTTAGCAATAGTAGCTTGTGAGGGGCATATGCATTTTGTAGAATATATTCCTACCAGGTACCCAATCACCACAACTGGGTTGAGTGCAGCACAATGTGGATGAATTTCTGGCTGACGTAAATTAACAGCATGAACGGGACTCAAATCGCGGACCTCTGCATGAAAGGCGAGAGTCAGAACCACTAAACCATGATGCTTTTCATGCCCTCTTATCATTTCCAACTAGCATCACTTCATACTAAATTTGTTGTATGGAAAAACATAGTGTACATACATGTACCCTATTTTCTGTAATATTTTATCACAGAGTCTCATTAGGATATACTGTAAACAAATGGACAATGAAGGGAAATAAGTGTGAAATTAGAATACCACGAAAACCCAATACCGGAAAATGAAGTTCAACAAATAAAAGTTTAGCGTAGCCCAGTCAAAACATATGATCAAAGGTCATTTGAAATAATGGCATAGAGTCGGTCTGCACATTCACAGTTTTTTTTATTAGCTTACTAATTCTTCTTTTTTTCAGGCAAAATCTGAATTCAGGCTTTGGAAATCTATTTTCAGGCTATAGTTTCAAAATGTTTGTGTGAATAAAATTGTGCATTTTAATGGGAATGATATTAATTTGCAGTTTTTATATAGCACTAATTCTAGAAGTCTCTAAGTGTTCTACAATTAATGCAGTGTTATTACCCTGGCTTTAGCGAAAGCAGCAGTCAAAACACTGAGTTTCATCAAATATATTTTTTTCAATTAAAAGGATTTTCTTACAACCTTTTGGATTGCTAGAATAAATGCAGCTGTGACATAAACCAGAGCAACTTTTGTGCAATTGATGTTCTTACTGGCTGCTTTCTCGAAATTCCATCAACCATTTTTTTTTCAATATAAAAAAGGATTTTCTTACAGCCTTTCGGGTTTTGCTAGAATAAATGCAGCTGTGACATAAAGCAGACCAACTTTTGTGGAATTGTGTTCTTTCTGGCTGCTCTCTCTATATTGTTGCTTACTTTTCTCTAGAAGAAAAGGTCAAAGGCAATGTCAAAGATCACGTCAAAGTTGTATTGTATTCTTCCCTGAGGGATCTGGCACTTTTGGGAGGGTTAAAGATTGGAAATAAATCTTGTTTGTTTTTTAAAGATGTGTTGAATGTGACTTTGATGTGAGCCACAGATTTTATTTTTTCACATTTCTATGATGACCCTTAAAGCCCAAGTAAAATTTCGGGAAAAGCAAATATTTTTTACCTAATCTGTTCTTAAAAGAAAAATCAATTGAAATAGAGTATCATGAACATATTGCACAAAAGATTAAGTGAAAAATGAATGAGTTTTGGTGAATCTACAATGTAAAATGTGCTAGATATCTCATTCTTGGGTACCCCGAAACAAAATCAATATTTTTCTTGATAAAGGACACACTTCTCATGCACAGAATTTGATGAAAATTTCAGAATTTAATTTTTGTGTATATCTTTTTATCATTCTTTTGTCAAATCTCGGAAATACGGTAGCCTTGCATATGCCCGATAACGAACAAAATATTTTTACTACCAATAGAGGGCGCTAAATATGATTTAACGGTCAAATTCAAATTAAAAAAAAAATCAGTTCGTGAAAAAATGCAATGGTCTCGAAATGTGTGTAAGAGATATATGTCATGCTAGACATTCCGTAAAATTCACAAAATAGCTGTATTTGGGCTTGAAGTGCAATCGCAACAAATGGTGTGCACTGTGAATAGGTGGGTTTACAAACAGATGCAAATTTTATGCGTCCTATAAACACCAAAATTCTTCTTACCAACCTGAAAGCTTACACTAGGCTTTCCTGATATGGCAACAAGTAATGCTTGCCAAACTTGGTTCCAAGTAGGATAGTTTAATTGTTGATTTATCCGGTTTAAGGAATATCACATAATTACATTCATTCACAAGAAACGTGCATAAATGTGTATGCATGTAATTACATTTGTTGGAAAGAAATTCATATAAAATCAGTAAACCTGCCTGTTCTGCTTGTATCTCACACCCAACCAATAGAGAGCAAGTAATATCTTATTACCAAATTTGAGCATAAGATATTTCTAAAAAAGACCCTCTCAAAAATTGGCTTTAGGTCATTTGAGGTCATTCCATCTTCTTAGTAAAGATTACACCTCCTCCCATTTGACTAGGAAATGCCAGTTTCCTTTTAGGAAATCCTTCTATATTTGACACTTTTGTGTAAATTTCAGGGTGTAAACTATGTTTTTACTCTGTTCACAAATCCTTTTCTAAAGTTGTTTCTACACTTTACTAGTCTTGGAAGCCGGACTAACTGTCAGTTCAAGCCCAAGTTTTTTTTAAAGCGAATATTTTTATACCCAAATTATATCTTCAAATCTGAAGAAAATGAAATATAGTATCATGAACATATTGCACAAAAGAATGTGTGAAAGATGAATGAGTTTGGGTAAAGTTATAACCTAAAATGTGCAAAAATTCTCAGTTTCGGGTACACCTAGACTGAAACAATATTTTCTTTTTTTATAAAGGACACCTTCTCATGCATAGAAAATTTCTTAATTTTTGTCTATACTTTTTTTAGTATCCTTTTGTCAAATCTCATGTCAATGTGGACACAGATGGGCATTTTGTCATGACCCAAATTTTGAACATTTGAAAATTCTTGTTCCGATATGGCACGCAGTCACAACGAGTTGACGCACAATTTACGCCAGTTCACGACTAGTTTTCGCACTGGTACAACTCGAGTCGTGCCAATGCGTGACACATTATTGTGCAAGTGTTAGCCTGGCTTTACTCTCTCTTTTCAACCAACTTTCTCTTTGTTTCATACAGTTTCATTCAGTTTCTAATTTCTCATTTTATGATTTCCTCTCATGGGGCTTATATTTACTGGTCATTTTTTTTCATAGAACTTTCATGCCTCATAAAACAAGATTGTATTTTATATTGCTTGATCATAATTTTTCATTCATCACGAAGAAAGAAAGTTGGATTGCATGATTGGATTCCATTTTATACCATTATAGTGGTATTGTTAGTAGTTTCCATGTAGCATAAAACAAAATTGGTTTTCGTTTCCAAATATTGCTCCAAAGAGAGAAAGAGAGAAAAATCTATGTATTACGAATCAGGAATTCCATCCGTTTTATGTTGCTCTACTCTACCAATTGTTTCCTTATATGTGCTATGATTGGAAGTCCAGTTTTATGGATTGTAAAGCAAGGTTAGCATTACTGTATCCTGGATTTCACACACATGGTGCTCATCTTCTTTACCCCCCCCCCCCCCTCTCAAGCATCTGACAAGCAAGAAAAATGTATTAAGCAAATCTTCACCCCCCTCCTTTCAGTGAATTTGCACCCATTCGTTGAGCCAAATTTTGTGCCCCAAATTTTGTGCCCCCTTTTTCATCGCTTTTCCATCAAGTGCGATTGTAACACTACACATTAAAATGATCAGTTTAAACAATATAGAAAATTTACAGCAGTTGAACTAAAAATATAAGTATGTTATTTATGCTTTCTACCAACATGCTTTCTACCAACATGCAGTTAATTCTGTAGCCTATTATTACTACCAGCTACCTTGTATATTTGTATATTCTCACCATAATTATTTATATTGTATATCTGGACCTCTTGGAAGAACAGAAGTATTTATTTTAATTCTTCTGAAAGGGCAATCCAGCCAATCTTATTATTTGCAAGTTATGTTTTTATT
>BQKZ01003070.1:36058-65500 GCA_036244855.1 Temnopleurus reevesii | reverse complement strand
TACAGATAAAAATACAGATAAGTGATAATATGAGTAAGAAGACTCCTATGATTTCTCCTAAATATGGCCGTTATTGCAATTGCAGACTTCTAGTGGTTTCAATGTTATTTTTGTCAGTGCATTCATTAGAATATAAGTATTGAAATTATGCTGCATAATCATGATAATATATAGAAAAATATAACCATCGCATGATTTTTTTTCATTACAAACGCAAGTAAACCTTTATTTTTCTTTGTCTTTGTCCATCACAGGAAACGGTTACAGGCGATTCCTGAAGATTTCCTGTCCCACGAGAACCAGGATGAGACGCCCTCAGTGGTCTTCAGACAGGAGAAGATACCTCGGAAACCATCCTTCTTGGTCTACGTCTACGACCTTCCGTCCAAGTTCAACACCAACCTCACAAAGTGCGTCCAGTATGGTGACCCCTGCTTCAAGTTTGATGACTTCGGCATGGGTCCTGAGCTACGGACAACTGAGAGGATGAGTTACAGAGAGACGTATGGTCACTCTCTGGAGGTTGTTCTTCACGAGAAGTTGAAGGCGAGTTATCATAGGACGCTAGATCCGAACGAAGCAGATGCTTTTTATATTCCGTTTTATGCCAGTCTCGCTTGTTTGTGCCGGACGTACAGTCGCGTTGATGTGCCGAAGCTCCACGATGAGCTTTGGGCGTTTTTGAACAACGCATTACCGTACTTCAATAACGGCAACACGTTACGCCCTCATTTCATGGCGCTTGGTCGGATGGAACGGGAGCACTGGGGAAGCAATTGCCCGCTGCTGCGGGATGAAGCAAGGACATCAGCCATTACGTTTATTGGTATCGAGCAGGAGCCGAGCGAAAAGACGCGACGGTACTTCCATCGCGACGGCAAGCAGATGATCATCGCGCCGTTCCCGAGCTACGGGCACTTCGACGCGAAGCACACCTCGGCCATACCGTCTAAGATCCGCCAGAGGCAACAGATCAATGTCTTCCCGTCGGATGTACGCGAAACGGAGCGCGACGTCTTCATGCTGCTCGCCGCAAGCAGCAGGAAGGGTCACGATGTCCGGAGTATTATCAAACGCAGGATGTCCGCTACATCCGACCGCTACTCGCAATACGCGTCGCTAGCCACTCTCAAAGATATGGAAGCGGTATGGTTTAACACTCCAGAATGCCGCCAAGACATCCATCTACCCATTATCGATTGGATGCGCCATTCTGTCTTCTGTCTCCAACCACCAGGCTACTCCAACATCCGCAAGTCTTTCTATGACTCCATCATGAGCGGTTGCATCCCAGTCACCTTCCGGTCCAAGCGCACCCACGTCATCTATCCTTTTGAAAGGACGCTCGATTACCGCCGATTCACAGTCAATATCCCAATAGACGAAGTGCTATCGGGAAAGACAAACGTTACGAATATTCTTAGAGGCATCACCAAATGGAAGATTGCCGAACTGCAGACGGAGCTTGCCGAAGTAGCGCCGAAGTTTCAGTATTCATACCCTCCCATAAGGGGTCCCGATTATGATGCCTTTTCAATGATCATAGAGGAGATGAACAGACTATCGGAATAGATATCCGACAAAACTTTTTTTTTCACTGTGATATTGTTGAACGCCTGTGAGTGATATGATTGGAAATGTTGCAATATGTTGTGCGTAAATTATGCGCATGTTTTTAATTGAAGTGTGTATAAATTGACGATCCTGTCAATTGACTCAAGTATAATGTGCTTTGTACAAATCAACTTAAAATCACTGCGTCTTTAAGCAATCAAAGATTCTGGAAGTGCCAA
The DNA here is from genome assembly GCA_036244855.1 of Temnopleurus reevesii. NCBI lineage: Eukaryota > Metazoa > Echinodermata > Echinoidea > Temnopleuroida > Temnopleuridae > Temnopleurus > Temnopleurus reevesii. The sequence goes on along the minus strand of BQKZ01003070.1, from coordinate 63,707 downwards.
CCCGCATAATGTTTGTAGATACACCTCCTGAATTGATAACTGTTTCCATTTGAAATACTGGAAATGAAATATAATTCGTCTCGTTCACATAATATTGTCATCGTATATTCAATATAAGGTAATCTTTGGCCAATTGCTATCATTTATCTGATGACACGAGAACCTTTCTTGCCAAATGGGATAAGAGGATAGATGTGAAATCAAGATGTGCTGAAATGTTCTTCTTGAGCGTTGTATGTGCCTTATGAGCTTGTCAATCAGATGGTTCAAATATTATTTGAATTTGATTGTGAAAAAAAATGGATGCAACTTAAAAAATAATATACGTAGGAAGTTTGACATTATAATATTGGTGCATCGCACAGAGATGATGGGAGTGGTGGGTTCTCGACAGCTGGAAACGTCCGAGCCCTCCATGTAATTAATTAAAAAATATCAATATTTTCTCATTATTGTTTCCACCCCGTCCACAATTTGCACCCATGTTAACTGCTTTCAATTTTAATTTTAATCTTAATTTGCACTCAAATCTAAATTGAATTTAATCGATTCTGATGTATGCATGCATTGTGGAACATATATCAGGTCTCAATGAAGCCAATTTACTTCGAGTGTATTCATTCCTGTTTAAGATAATCATGCAAAATGTCGTTTCGGGTTTGGGGTTTCTTTGAAGAAGAATAAAAGAAGCTTCAGTAAACGGATGATGGTTAACTTGATTTTAAACAACATGATGATGACGAAAAGGTTGTACCTTTTTGTAAAAACATTAATGGATGTCGATTTCGTCATCATCAGAATGGCTACCATCACTGTCATTAGTGCTCTTACCAATTCAACGTGGATGTTGTCATTACTATTACCAAGATTGATGTAATCATCATCACCGTCATCATCATCATCATAATTCTCATAATCCTCACCATCATCCATTGGGATCACAATCCTCATGTTGTAGATCAAATTTCCGTTTTCCCAAATATTGTTAAATATTATATTTCACCCATGGCAAATTGCACGAAATGGTCTTGGCTATCCTCTTCTTGCTAAAAACGTCTTAAATTCTTGTGCCTCCCTCCTAACATAGACGTATTAACCTTTGTATCTATATTAAGAGGTTGTCACAAGACGTCTTAACAAGAATTTAGACATATTATAAGAAAGAAGAGGATAGCTAAGATCATTACGATCAATTAGCCCTGGCTTCTTAAACAAGAGTAATTACTTGACGGACAAGATTGACATATAATCGTCACTAGGGCCTAGACATGACAAACATTGCTTTGTGTGAATAAAGATTTATTTATTTTATAAGTTACATTTTAGTGTATTTGTATTTCTTTAGAATTCATTACTTCATTGACATTCAATAAAGAAAAGGTATAAATCATGCAAGGTCGTAAGAACAGATAGAGCAAAACGGGGTTACAGGAGAAAATAGAGTAGGGTAAGAGATCGAAGACGTGGAGTGTGTGTATGTGTGTGTGTGTGTGTGTGTGTGTGTGTGTGTGTGTGTGTGTGTGTGTGTGTGTGTGCGTGTGTGTGTGTGTGTATATGTGTGTGTGTGGATGTGTGTGTGTGTATGAGAGAGAGAATGAGAAGAAGGGGCAGAGAGAGAGAGAGAGAGAGAACGAGAGAAGGAGCAGAGAGAGAGAACAAGAGAAGAGAGCAGAGAGAGAGAGAAAATAAGAAGAGAGGAGGGCAGAGATAGAGAGGACGAGGGGTGTAGAGAGAGAGATATATAAAGAGAGGGATGGTTGAGAAAAGTGGAGAAGGGAATCTGAAAAATGAAACCTATAGCAGTAGAAGAAAAAATGGGCAATATGCTGGAAAAGGGAACTTCTCAGTAGGTGGAGAAAAATACAATGATAAACCTGTGAAAAATTGAGCAAAATCCGACAATCCATAATTTCAATTTTGTTTTATTGCTACATAACTCATCATGGGCTCTTTAAATGTGGAACCTACCTGCACAAAATGGCTACAAACATGGAAAAATCTCCATGCACTTTGTACACAGAATATCGCATTTTCTTTCTTTTTCGAGAAAAGTAGACAAATTTTTACTTCTCTCTTCAAATATGATATGGACAAAATGATTCTGTTTGCATTTTGGGATGAATCTTGTTGATTCCTTATCTACTTTTCTTTAAAAGGAAAACAAATATGAAATTTTGTGTACAAAGTGAATAGAGAGTTCTCCAAGTTGGCAGCCATTCTGTTCATGTATGTTGTCAATTTAAGGAGCCCATCAGGGGTGGAAATCAAAACTTTGAAAATTCATAACTTTCGAATGGATTGTCCGACTTGGCTCAAATTTTCACAGTTTAATTTCTAAATTCCCAACTCACTGGTTTAATCATTGTATTTTCTTCATCTACTGAGAAAACATAAATGTCTGGGTTAAGTCCCCCTTTAAATGGGAACTTTACCCAGAGAGAGAGATAGAGAGAGAGAGAGAGAGAGAGAGAGAGAGAGAGAGAGAGAGAGAGAGAGAGAGAGAAGAGGGGGGAGTCAAGGTAAAGATACAATGGGACGCTCTTGAAAACATAGAGAAGGGGAGAGAGAAGAAGAGAGGGAGAGACTTGCAAAAAAAAATCAGGAGATCAACATTACCATTACTCTCTGTCTACAAAACTATCTTGCCGTATATGGCAGCACACAAAGAATGAAGCTCAATCAAATTGATTCATGCAGAAATCGTTTTTTCTTATATAGGGTCAAGTTGGACAAAGTTATACGTGCACCAAGTTGGGGGATGCAGTCTTCACAGACCAGTCACCATAGGCTTTCGGTGAGTGTGCTTAAGGACGCACACCACTAATTATATCCCCATTCACTCGTGTGTTAAAAATGAAAATTGAAAAATTCATCAAAAATAATTGTGAATAATGAGAGCACTCAGATTTGGAACTTCTATAGATCATCTTATTTTGTCAATTTTTAGACCCTTTTGAATGGGGGTCTTTCAGCTCATTCTCTCGCTAATAGGTCTGAGGCGTAGACTATAAGTAGATTTGCTCAAAACACCATGAGAGATGAGGTTTTGCATAAGGGTGAAAAAGCTCCCCTAAAATTATACTGAAATCAAATCTAGAGATCCCATGGGGCTTGTCAGAACAAGCAACAGTTCCTCTATGTATACATGTGAAAAGAAAAGCCCAGATATGCACCATTGATTTTATATCATTTTTTTTTTATAATTTAAGGTACGGGGTAACATGACAAAACAAAGTGGTCACCTGACACAATTAGTGGCGTGCGGTCTTATGTGCAGAGCGTGATACAGAGTATGTAATCTTTAAATACATGACACCTTCAAAGTTCCGATTTCTGTGGACACATTTGAATTTTTCTGAGGCTGAGAAAAAAGCAATGCAGTGTAGCGAAAGTCTATGGGCTTATATCTACAGACTAGAGGGAAGGGGGGGGGGGACGGTCTTGATTTCTTGTTGTATATGTATTATTTAGTACTTTTTATTTTGATTATATCAGAAATAAAATCAATCAATCAATCAAACAAACAATCAATTAGTTAAATAAAGATTCAAGGGGAAGTCTTCTCAAATAATAGAACAAAAGTTTGAGGGAAAGTTCATTTAAAAAAAAGTTATTGCCATTAATTTTCCATTTCAATAATAAGCAAGATAACAAAAAAAAATATTTTTTTTTTAAATACACATAAATTGAACAAAATTTCAAAGGGAAAATCGCACACAAAATATTTGCAATGAGATAATTACTTTTATATTAAAAGTGGCTTTTAAACAACTTAGCATTTTTGTTGTCTAAATGCAATGTGCAGAAAAAAAGCAGAACTTGTAGGATACACACCCCTAATTGCACCAAAAAAAAAAAAAAAAACAATGGGGAAAGCATTAAAAACCTGCCCGCCATATTGGTGATCAGAAAAAGCCATGGAGTAAGTATTTAGTTATAACTAATGGATTGGAAAGATAAAACGTTTTGCCATTTCAATATGAAAAAAATACTATATAGTAAAAGGTCAGAAGTACAACTTTTATGTCATCATACTATGAATTTGTTTAGTGATTTTAATTGTCTTTGAATATTCTCCCACTTTGTATGTCCAATGTTCCTAATTATTTTGATATCTTCATCCAGCTTTAGTCCTTTTTTTTATCTGGAAAGGTTGATTTTTGCCTGCGGACATTCCCTCTAGAAAACATCTCATTCGCGGACCTAGGGGGCATATTTGGAATTAAAATGTTAAAATTCTCTCAATAGACTGGGAGAGACTGGAAGTGAGAAACAGCTGGAAGGACAACATTGTCGCACCGCCCTCCCCAAACCAATATCGGCCAAGACTTGATGCATCTTCTCAAGTGACGGGCCCAGCATACCTCAAACAGAGGTGGGCGTGGCGCGAGCTAATAAACAACAACACGTCTTCGTTCTGAGACTATCTGAAAAACAGGGGTAACAATACACAGTGCACAGGAGACTTCGACCCTCAAATCAAACTGGCTAGCGATTCATTGATGAGTTAATCGTTCAATATGTTGGCTTTTAGAAGATTATTGTCTGCTGGTAGACCTATCAACCAATTGAGAATGGCAAGTTCTTCTGCAACAAGTTCGAGACGTTTGGAGGGAAAAGTTGCATTAGTTACAGCTTCAACAGATGGGTAAGCTCAGTGTGTTTACTGTGTACACGAATGTGAGTTTACCTTACACGGAAATAAATAGGGAACCCGATGCTGGAGGAGATCGGGCCATCTGCCATCTGACTCTGTGTGAGACATGGATGGAGCTGGAGGGTGGATTATTTCACATGATTTTCAACGAATGTTGGCCATATTCTGTAAAAAAAAAAAAAAAAAAATGTGCCGATCTTGAACACTTACTCACTCGGAGTCGGAACTGGACTGAGATCGCTGTGGACTTTGAGAAATAAAACAATCTTTCTTTTCATCAAAGAGTGAAAGACTATATTGTAATTGAGATAGTGTGAGAATGAGAGCAGTATTCATCCTGTGATTGTGTCTTGGTGGGTATCAGAGAAGTTTAATCTACCTAAAATCTACATTTCTAGTGGGACGAAGTTCAAATAAAAAATACTGGTATTTTTGTTTGTTTGTGTTATTGACATTTGGCATTATTGTTGTACTAATATTTGTAACTTTCAGGGTCTATATAGTCCAAAATTACATTGTAAACACACCACAAGTATCCATAGATTACGTGCTAAATCCACATTTCATCCTCTCAAACCATGAGTAAATGGACATGTCATAACTGATATTTTGAGGCTATTTTGTTTCACTTCAATGCTAATTTGGCTGGTACAATATGTGCCAAAAGTATTAAGTACAATCATCATGTGATGCAGAAATTGTGAAGAACAGAATATTTTTGGGTGCACTCCTCTGACCGCCTGGATCATATTTCACCCAATCTCATTCTTCACAAATCCTTTCTTCTTCTTTACAGTATCGGATATGCCATCGCTCAGAGACTCGGTGAGGAAGGTGCTCACGTTGTGATCAGCAGTCGTAAGCAATCCCACGTAGACCATGCCTTGAAGACTCTGAAGGATGCTAACCTCAGTGTTAGTGGGATGGTGTGCCATGTCGGTATAGAATCTGACAGGGCAAAACTTATAGAGACGGTGGGTATGCATTGATATCAGGAAATAAAACTATGGTGTGTTTTAAAACATTAACTGAATGCCTTAATTTCAATAGACTTTGTGAAGGGACTACTTGGTTCCAGTAGTCAATGGGTTAAAGCTTGCTTGCCTTGTTTTTAAACCTTTTTACCTAAATATTATTTATATTGCCTATAATTTGGTTGAGACATTATATGACCTTTAGTTGTTTTTGTTTTTTGGTTTAGAGAAATTTGGTCTTTCTGACTATTCAAATACATTTCTTAATTTTCAAGCTATTGACATTTTAGATGTCTGCTATTACTTTGTCTGATATTTGGATCCATACTTTACTTCAACCTTTCCCCATTTTTTAATGTTTTTTTTTTGTTTTGTTTTTTACTTCTGTTTGATTATGTTCAAAGAGTCTTTAACCATTTTCATTTTTTTTTCTATAGGGGAATAGTTTGTTTGCCTGAACAGAGAATGATTTTAGATGTTGTTTCCAAAATGCTTTTATTTATTATCTCCCTTTCACACCCAGACGGTGAAAGAGAATGGTGGATTAGACATCCTGGTATCCAATGCCGCAGCCAATCCTTTCTTTGGTAAAATGCTAGACGTAAGTACTGACACACTTTCTCCAAATATAACAGGGTACCTATATAGTGTCAGGCCTGCTACTGATATTTTTTTCATAAACTAATCACTCAAATATGCATCAATCAAACAGAAGGAACGCTGAAACAAATTGAATTTTGAATATGAGTAAAATCAACTTAATAATATATAGGTAGCAATAAATTCATCAACAAAATATTGAAAGAATGAAATTTAGCAAAGGTACGTATAACAAGTCATAATTCTTGGTTACCTATTGCTGCTACAAAAGCCTAGAACAATGGCTATGGCTCAGTGGTCACACTAAAGTCCCATCGTTATTGACTTTGTAGTGATAACCGGTCAGCAAAATAATTTGACCTACTCTGTACATTGAATAATATCAAGCAATCTATTAGCCTGTGTAAAACGATACATCTGAAATAGCATTGCCAGAAAGGAATTTAACGCAATTTTATAGTTGTATGTACACAGCAATCACTTCAAAGAAATGTCCTCCCTGACGTGCCATCAATGTTATAGATTCAAATTTTCTGATAAATATTATCTATTTCAATTAGAATACAGAGTATGTTTCAAATGTTTCTATATGACTTTGTTTTACCATCATTATAATGTTTGTAGAGGTTTTATTGTGTATATAATTTACATCCTGCTCTTTATTTTGACACCGTTCTGAATGAAAGCGTTATAACAAATTATATCTTGCTTTTTCATGTTTTTTTTCCTTTCTCTCCAGTGTGGTGAAGATGCATGGGATAAGGTAGGATTTCTATTCATTATTTCTTTTCATTAATAATATAAATATTATCATGTGTAGAATGAGTTCATATCATGTTAGGGACTGTGGATTACCAAAGATTGAAAGTTAAAGGAGATTTAAGGTTTGAAGATATGTGCTTTGTTATTTGAAACTTTCAATCTTGGCCACAATAGAATGATCTGTGTTAGAGAAGAACTTTTTAATATTTTAAGCTATCCTATCAAAATTTAAACAGCATAAAAAATGCACAGTTGCAATGGGCAATTAGCCCTTTAGACCTTAGAAATATCCCCCATGAGCTCCAAAAGAGCATGGCATACCTTTATATTACATGGTATACCCTTCGGATGGGAAATGTAAAGAGAGCCCTCATAAATGAAAAAAAGTATTTTTCATCCTGTGCTCTGGAATATTTAATGATATTTATGTAAATACAGTGTTTACTTCCTGAGCCAACTGCACTGAGAGCATAAAGTTGTGATTATTCTGTGTATTCTCATGAGAAAACATTTGACTCGGCTCTTTGGCTTGGCTATTAATTAACAATTCATAACACTTGTCTTGTTCTCCACAGATCTTTGATGTCAATGTCAAGGCAGCATTTCTTCTTGTGAAAGAAAGTGTACCCCATATGGAGGCGAGAGGGTGAGTTTTAAAGGCCTACTTTGGGATTTTCCATATTTTCATGACAAGAATATAGCAGCTTTCAGTAGAAAATTACCTGTGTTATCTTAGCAAGTCAGAATTATGTGGTAATCTGCTATTGCTATAAAGCTCAGGATAATGGATTTGGCACTGTGATCTTATTGTTCTTAATTTTATAATGATAACTTGTAAGCAAGGAATTCTAACTTTTACTATGTGAAGAACGCCAGGAAAATACCTATCAATGATTAGACTTTTCTGTATGTATGTATGTATGCATTTTGTTGGCAGTTTACTTCATTATGACTGTTGTAAAATGATGTGAAAGAGCCTGAAGTTGAACTTGTCAAAGGAGGTGTTTCTAAAAGAAGGCAAGCGCCAATGAAACCATTTTTCTAATACATATTTTCTCTAAAGTGCAGACAGTGAGCAAATAGAAATGCTCATTCCAATTGACAATGGTTTGCAGGTGATTTGCTATCAATTGCAACTTTGTAGCATTGCTCCTTATGTCATATTATTTTGTGGAAGAATCATGCAAAGTTTAATGTAAAGCAATTTTGAGTTGTGAGATGTTAGCTGTATGAAAGTTCACTATCAAGCATCAGTGGACTTGACTTTTCATCTAATATAATCTCCATTCATTATTATTTTTCAATTTCAGAGGAGGATCTGTTATTTTTGTCTCATCAATAGCAGGATATATGCCATTTGAGGTCAGTATGGAACAGTATAACAATGCTCTTGTATAATACCAAGGCCATATTTCTATATTATCCATTTTGCAAGGCATGGGAGCAATATTTGTGAGAGTTTTGCTCTATTGCCTAGTAAGAATATTGTCTAAACACTATTGAGTAATGGTATACTAAATTCTCTCAAATTATTTTGTAAGTCATTTGAACATTTAGATGTATACAACATGATTTGTTTTGGTAATCCCACCGCTGGCACCATGTAATATATATGTATGGATTAGCTGGTTCCACTATTTTCACAGTCAACGGATACTTTGTTTCACGCTTTATTTCGGTATACAGTGCAGTGTCCATATTCCTTCATCGACCATAAAGTCCTGATAATAATGATAGGTCCGTTCATATAAATCATAATCAGTTTTTGTCATAGTGCATAGCACATAGCCATGGCATGTCTATGGGCTTTTATAGTGCAATTAGTATATGCATACATTATTGAGTCAGCCACTCATGCGATCCAGAATTTCCATGAAAAAAAATCTTGCAAGGTACCCATTTTGACCTGGATTGAGCGCAGCAATGTGTGGATAAATTTCTTGCTGAAGGAAATTAACACCATGGTTGGGATACAAGCCACCATCAAAATATTGTTACATCCATTCCATCCAGGCCGGACTACATCACAATGCTAATATATCATTTACGCATATCATATTGGAAATTAACAATTTGGATTACAATAGTAAACCTTATTATCTTGTTTCCACAGCTATTGGGACCATACTCCGTGAGTAAGACTGCCCTCTTAGGTTTGACGAAAGCGTTGACTCCACAACTCTCAGAAATGAACATCAGAGTCAACTGTGTAGCTCCGGGTCTTGTCAAAACAAAGTTTAGTTCTATGGTAAGTGCTTTGTTTGGATAAAAGTTGAAATCCAATGCAAAGCAACTTTAAATTTCCGAATTGATCTCATCCTTTTTAGGTAAAATTTTGGAAAGAAATTCATATTTTCTTTAAAATTCTATGCACCAAAGTGATTACTAGAAAGTTATGCGTATTATACGTATTTCTGCTTTTAATAGATATGGTGCATTTTGCAAGTATAGTTAATTTTCTACAAGAAGTTCATCTACAAAATGGTGAAATGGCGGGTAGATGATTCGTATCAGTAAATACTAGTCAAATTCAGCTTGATATCATTGGAAAGTTTGTGCAACTCCACATGAGCTGTAGATATTCAATGAGTTTTGCCGGAAATTATGAGTTTAGAAAATGGAGACAACTGTTGAAAATACTTTTCAAAGTCAAAAAGAGCTTGAGCTTTCAATCCTAGCAGAATTGTAATCGTAAGCAAATAAGCAAAAGTGTAGAAAATGATTGAAACTTAATCACTATATAGTATAGTTGGAATGCTTTGTTGAAAATTACTAATTTTTGCTTCATTTCCATTTTCTCCTTGGCAGCTCTTCTCCACAGAGGAAAATACAAAGTTGGCCTTACAAAATATTCCAATGAAAAGGTATGTACTTGCTGCGAGGTAACTCTGCCTAAGTCAAATCTTTTGGGACCGCAAAAATCTCTTTGCCTTCTAAGGAGAAATTCGACATAGAGGATGTGAATAATATAGGTTAATATTACTTGGTCCCCCAAAAATCACATTGACTAGGCAATTATTTGACTTAGTCAAGTTTGACTTAGGCAGAATTGACTGTATTATATAGTTAAAAGTATTTTTAAAGTGAAGACAAATTTGTATCATTAAGTAGATCTAACAAAGTAATGCAATCACTAATGATGAAAAAAAGATGAAATCAAACAAATGTCAAAATCTGATTTATTCTAAAAGATATAGGAAGTAGATTTGAATACGAGTGAAAATTCTTATTTGGCTTCGACCATTACACACACAAGGACAGCAGTAAAATTTTTAGGAAACAACTGCAGCCTTGTTAAAATTTGGAATATTCTATTAAGCATGCATGAAAAATGTAGGTTAAAGGGAGAATGGTAGATCAATGGACTGTTTACTTTTATACGCTATGTAAAGACCAAGGTTCACTTACAAATACAGCCAATCATTGAATAGTCTTTGAATACAGACCGCTGTAGCCCACTTGCTGAATAGAGGTCACTGATAGGTATTTGGTATTGTGTGTAATAGAAAATTTCCCATGTTGAAGATCATAGGGCAAGAGAGGGATGTGGAAAACGAGATTTGCAGAAAGGTTCACATCTGAGATTCAATGATTCGTACCCATGTCATTTATTGCCTATTTTAGACTTGAATGTCATTTTGCTTGATATTGATCACCATAGTCATACTTTAGTTCATATGCTCTAATGTTATATATGATAACATTCCTCACTTTCATTTTGAAGTCCTACATAAAATACTTCTCAATTCAACTTTAGCTGGTGCTCTCTGTCTTCCACTCTCTCTTTCTCAATAAATTTCCCACACTCTCCCTGAAGCAAGCATTGTCACCTGGCAATGCTCATATCATCATTCACTTCGTATTTGGATTATCCTTTTCTGGTCTGCATTCAAGTACTGTTCATTATCACAAAGTTTAAATTTGCATATGTTATTATCCCTTTAAACGTTAGCAAAAGTGGATTGACTTGATGACTCAAAATAAGCGAAGTTGTGCACGTCCTAAAAGGAAAGCTGTGAAATCTTATGAACAGGATTCCTTCTTAGAGTTTTTGTTTTAAATTGAGAGACAGAATAATTAGGTGCATGTATTCAAGATTCGGATAACTATATACTATCGGGAGAATTATCTCTATACCTTTTGTAGTTTACTCCCTCTTTCTCTATCACTCTGCCTTGTTATCTCTCTTTCATTGTCACCATTTTTTTTAATATATTCACATTCCCATACTACCAACATCCTCTCTCTATGTCTCTCAAAACACTTAGTGATTAATTATTTTATCTCTCTATTCTTCCCCGTTTCCTCTTCTTTAGAGCCGGTACTCCAGAAGAGATAGCAGGGATGGTATCTTTCCTTGCCTCCGATGATGCCAGTTACATCACAGGAGAGACTATGTTGGTAGCAGGAGGATCCCCATCGAGACTATAATGACACCAGTTCTCTCTCCTATTACTGATGCTTAGATCCAGGGCACCTGGGCTGTGTTTCATAAAGCTGTGTGTAGATCTATGCACGATTGTATGAATGACTGATGATCCTTTCTCACATCCAATGATAATTACTGGTGCTGAATCACATGTGAGAGTGACATTCGTGCATAGATCTACTCACAGGTTTATGAACCACAACCCAGGTACCTGTTTCATCNAGGTCTTGTCAAAACAAAGTTTAGTTCTATGGTAAGTGCCTTATTTGGATAAAAGTTGAAATTGATTATTATTTTTTTTATTTAAAACAATTGACAAAATAACAATCTCCTACGGCCAAGTGGCCGAATTGCAGATTCTACCAACAGTTAAAATAGCTACATGAATCAATTGCAAAAGAGCTGTGAATCACTTGCAATTTGATCTCATCTTTTTAGGTAAATGTTTGGAGAGAAATTCAAATTTTCTCTCTATCTATGCACCAAAGTGATCACTGGAAAAATTATGCCAATGTCTGACTTTAATAGATATAAATGGTGCATTTGGCGCGTATACCTTATTATCATTAGTAATAAAGGTAAGTCACTAAAAGGTGAAATGATCAATGATTTATACAGTCTAAGCTTGTTATACTACGAGGTCGTTGGGACCAAAGTAATTACCTCTTGTATTGAAACCTAGTTATATCAGGTCCAAATACGATAAAACACAGAAAGATGGGAACAGGAAAATTACCTTGTTGTAACGAGAGCTCGTTATATCAGTGCTCTTTATAAAGAGGTTCGACTGTATTGTAAATACTCGTGTAATGCAGCTTAAAATCATTGAAACGGTTTTGCAACTCTACATGAGCTTCAGATATTCAATGGAATTTAAGGAATCAGTTTTGCTGAAATATGGAAACTTGTTTAAACTTGATCAATATTTTGGATGCTATATTGGAATAATTTGATGTAAATTGTTCATTTTTGTTTCATTTTCATATTTTCTCTGGCAGCTCTTCTCCACAGAGGAAAACACCAAGTTAGCCTTACAAAATATTCCAATGAAAAGGTACGTTCTTGCCATAAGGATACTAAATTGCTTGAGTAATAAGTTTCGTTATATTTATTATCATATTGAATTTCAATAAAGATTTGTATTTTTAATCTCATCTTGTAGAATTGTATTCGCCAATGAGATTGTCTAATGAAATTCTATATAATATGGTGTGGGATAGAACAATCAAACAAATTTCAAAATCTGATTTTTGTTAAAATATAGGGAATAGATTTCAATATGAGAGAAAACAATTATTTGCATTTAAGCATTTCACACAGGAGGAAGGCATAAGAATTTCTAACAAAATATCACTTTAGCTTTGTTAAAATTAGGAATACTCTATAAAGCTTGCAAAATGTAGGTTAAAGGGAGTAGGATAGATCAATGGACTGTTTACTTTTATACCCTATGCAAAGACCAAGGTTCACTTACAAATACAGCCAATCATTGAATAGTCTTTAAATACAGACCATTTAGCCCACTTGCTGAACAGAGGTAACTTATAAATAAAGAGATATGTCATTTTGTGTGTAATAGAGATATGTCCTTGTTGAAAAGTGAAGATGGAGGGAAAAAAAGAGATTTTCAGTAAAGGTCACACCTAAGATTCAATGACTGTTGCCCATGTAATTAATTGTCTATTTTAGACTTGAATATTATTCTAAGTTGAGACTGAACATTATAGTGGTACTGCAGATCATCTTTTCTAATGTCATGTATGATTCCATACCTCATATTCATCATTTAAGGACATGAAAAATATTCGTAAAGTCAATTTTTGCTTATGTTTTATTTCTGTTCCTATCTCTCTACCCTACTGTATCATCATATTCTCTTTGCGATATATCTTTATACACAAGCAAACATGGATTGACCTGATCTGTGTCTATAACAAAATATTTTTAGCAATAATTAATGCCATTTCCACCTTAAATGAAAAATTGAGTAAAAACTGTAGCCAGGTAAGCTATGAAAACTTATGCATAGGAAGTTGATGTTCCAAGATTGAAAGGCAGATTGAATGCCCAATAATTAAGGTGCAGTATGCATTCAGGATTCAGATTTTTTTATAACTATATATGATGGGGAGAATTATCTCTTTACCTTACGTAGTTCACTCCCTCTTTTTCAATCTCTCTCTCCCTCTCTCTCTCTCTCTGTCTCAAAATTTTTATACATCCACATTCCCATATTATCAACATCCTCTCTCCATCTCTTGAATACTTAATCATTGATTATTTTCTTTCTCAATTCTCTCCCGTTTCCCCTTCTATAGAGCCGGTACTCCAGAAGAAATAGCAGGGATGGTATCTTTCCTCGCCTCCGATGATGCCAGCTACATCACAGGAGAGACTATGTTGGTAGCAGGAGGATCTCCATCGAGACTATAATGATACCAGTTCTCTCTCGCATTTCAATTGACGCTTACGTCCAGCACATTTGGGTCGTGTTTCATGAAGCTGTGCGTAGATCTACGCACGACTGTACAAATGACTGGTGACCCTTTCTCACATTCATTGATAATTACTGGTGCTGAATCACATGTGAGAAGGACATTCGTGCATAGATCTACTCACAGGTTTATGAACCACAACCCAGGTACCTGTTTCATCAAGCTGTATAAAGAGGTACATTTACGTACAACTCTACATATGACTGGTGACCATTAACCTTCCTCATCTGCCAGCTGAACCATAGTGGTTATGAGCAATTTCAGGAAACTGTCACTAGCAGTGTCATGCGTAGATTCATGTGTACCTCTAAGAACAGCTTTCTGAAACATGTACTATTTTATATTGAAGGAAAATACAGGACTTATGATCTTGCAATAGACTGTATATATAGCATGAACGATGATCAGTGATAAATTAATTGGACATGTAGATCAACATTGTTTTTAAGAAGGTACAGTGAAACCTTGTTATAACAAGGTCCTTGTGATCATGGAGACAACCTTTGTATATCATGAATCTTGTTAGATGAGGTTAGGAAAACAAAATAATACAAAGAGCGGGGACAATAAAGATCACCTTATTAATGTAATATAATGTAACTTTTTATATCCTACCATGTTATAATGAGACTCCTCTGTATAAGTATGCATGAGGCAGAAACAACTCCATAATTCCTTAAATTGACTTCCATGTAATAGGTAGAATTTATTATTGAATAAGTTTATTGCATATAATCTATGCACACGAACATAATTGCATAAATATGCAAAGGTACTGATGCAGAGTGAAATTGTGTATACACAATGTGCATAACAATCCATTAAAAATAACTGAAATAGCATTACAGAACTATTAAATTCTAATCATATATGTTTATAGCAATAACCATGTATCAAGCATTTGACTTTGCCTTGTATTAGACCAAACATAGCCTTTGTGTTTGCATGCTTGCATGCAACACTTTGTTGCAAGTGCCCTCTATTGGCTTGTGATAAAAGAAATCTGTTATCAATCGCAATATTACAGTCACTTACAGCCATAATATTGAAGTAACGAGAACTGCTGACACTGCTTATCCAATAATGGAGAGCTATGGAGTAAAATGAAGTAAAAAAGAGCTTGAGCTTTCGATCCTAGCCGCAGAATCTTAACCATAATATTTTTTATGACTGTTTAGAAAAGATCCAGCTCAGCAACACAAAGAGAAAGAAAGTAGGAAGTGAAATAAAATGGCTATTAGTATTTTACAACAATACTACCGCTCTCGCACCAAGTCGGCCAGGAAGTTATGGCAAAATGTAGGCCCAATTTTTAATGTGTAATAATCCTTCAGGACAACTGATTGGTGCACTTCTCCCCAAGATGCGAAAAAAATGTTAATCTGTAATATCAATAATAACACCAATGGCATTTTTAGCTGTGACATGGAAACACTTTAATCTTTACATTTTCTTATTTCTCTTTGCTACCTCAAGTGTGTGTTACCAAAGGAATAACAGTATGTACACATAATCCATCGCCAGGCTTTCAAAGTCTCTTTTGTAGTATCCTATTTCAAATTTGAGCAACTCCATGAATTGGTCTACCATTTTGTGTGTCTGACCTTAAGTATCTTCCTCCACTACACATACTGGAGCCCTATTTTTAAAGATATACTGTAATGACACCTAGTTCCGTGTACAAAAATTTGTTTCATGATTCAAAGGCAAAGAATGTATTGATTACACTGGTCAACAGCAAATTTGTTGTCTGTGATTTTTCAGCTGATTTATGGTGAATTTGAGGCGCTGAATCCAAAAAATCACATTCGTTTTGCTCAATCAGGTCAAGTTTCCGAGCTATCCCCACATGTTTTTATGTTTTGTTCACTTGGATGCTTGTGTGGAGCACTTTTGAAGGGTTTGGTGGGGTGAAATGACATGGAAAATAGATATATATGCTAGAAATTATTATATTAGTGGCAATAAATATTCAGGTCCAATATTTGCTGGTTATTATGTTGAAAATACCCAAGTTTGAAGCTGTGAAACCTTGAAAGCCTCCAAAAATTGGATGGGGCAAAGCATAAAGCTATTGGATAAAAACTCAACTGGAAGACCAGTCAAAATACTTATTTTTCAACATTAGAATATGAATTAGATAAACAAAACAAAAAAGTTTTAGGAAAAATGAACAGGTATCGTGAAAAATATGAATTTTTGATTAAAAAAATGATTAAAATAATAAACATCATTATAGACCAATTGGCAACTTTATTAACACATTTTATTACCTGCTGTACCATAATATCATGTTCATAGAAGAAAATTGTGAATATATGCCTTATATTTATGATATTCTATTAATTAGAATGATGAAATATTATGAAAATCAATTGTTATAGTATATTAAAAAAAAAAAAAATTAAAATGTTTATTTTGTTAAATTTCTTTAAAGATCTGAACATTCTGAGGTTTTTTTTTGTTATAGGTATTTATTATGGTGAACGAGCCATTATCTCATCACCAATGTCAACAAATGCGCAAATTTGTCTAGTGATTTTGGCATTGTTTTCATCACTTTTTAAATTATTCAAAATTCATAAATTTCTCTTTACCTCATCAATTTTCCTCAGACTTTTGGGGTTTTGTTTACTAGATTTATGTTCTGCTGTTGAAAAATAAATATTTTGGCGGGGCTAACCCTTTAATTTTGATGAAATAACCTAATGTTTTTCCCCATCCGAATTTGAGAGGATTTTGAGGTTTCACGGCTTCAAACTGAGCCATTTTCAACAAAATCACTAATTGTTATTGGACCTTAATATTTCTTTCTATCAGTATAAACATTTCTAACCAAAACATTCATCTGCCATATCATTTTATTCCACTAACACCTTCCAAAAGGGATTCGTATGTGCCGGCTACATGTGAACAAAACATGAAAAACAACATGTGGGGATAGCTTGAAAACTTGACCTGATTGAACAAAACCGATGTGATTTTTGGATTCAGCGCATTCGATTCACCCTAAATCAGCTCAGAAAACGCAGACAACTTTCAAAAAGTTAAATTTTGTTGACCAGTGTTATTATATGATTATGCATCTATTTTATATGACTGTAAATAATGAAGAATAATGCCAATAACAAATAAATATATGATTAATAAAAAAAGAAATGAAATTCATGGAAATAGATTGTTCTTCTTGTATGTTTTTTGTACTGACAATAATTTTTAATTATCTATGAAAAGTGAAATACAGTCAACTTTGCCCGGGTTTGTCAACATGCAAGTCAATTTTTTGGAACAAAATGTGTTAATTATTAAGTAGAACAACTTTTTGAGTTCTCAGGAGACTTGACTTTGGCAGAGTTGCCTGTTCAAACATTAGTGCCAACCTCAATTTGTAATTTCTGCATATTGCTTTTGCAGAAAGGTAAATTACTAAATTAGTTAAACATGATAAATGAACAAATGAATCGGTATTGGTATTTACTTGCACACTGTGATACCTTTGCCATTGTTCATCTATATGTTCCCTTTCAAAATTTTGATTACACAATGGCATTTACTAGAAATGAAGAAATATAGAGAGATGCCATCTTTTGTGGAATGTGCAAGAGGTCAAAATTTGAATGTGAATAATCAGCTGAACAAAAGTGAAAGAAAACATGACAATGATAACCATAAACTCAGCCATTCACTTGAAACAAAACCTTGAATTTATATGAAAATACACCCTGTGCATATTCTGGAACAGCAGACATCTCTGCATATATATCCAAAAATTCAGAATGCTTGTATTCCAGAGTCATGATATCAAAATGTTTCTCATGGGCGCAGGTGTGATGGAATTCACAAAGATTGACTGATTAGTCTATGTATCAGAACCCCCCAAAACTAAAATGCCAGTGGATTTTTTTAATGTATCAAAGGAGACAGGTGCAATGTATTATAAAGTTGGAGGATCACCAACATTGCCAAATTTCTAGAGAGATATATTTAGCCAAAAAAATTGTCTAACAGGCAGGTAATGGATTCAGCCAAAATGACTAAAAAGGTGACATGAGCAGCAAACTGACCAACCAACTTTGCAAGAACATAAGGAAATACAAGCTATTCACAACGAGCTATAGACAATAAGTATCCATCAATCAATTACAAAAACTGTCCAATTTCTACATTATCCTAGCATCACCCTCTTTCTTCCTCGTTGTCTAACTTCTTCCAACTTTTTCAAAACCTCTTCCGACTTCTTATAACTATCCACATACACGTCAAGAATCTTTTGAAACAGCTCCTCTGTGTTTGGATGTGAGCTCAGAAAGGCCCTCTCCAAGACGTATAGATCCACTCCTTTATCCTCCACAAGATGCGACGTCTGGCTGAGACCGAAATCAATCATGATCACCTGGGAGGTCTCGTAGGGTTTGCGGAGCAGCATGTTTGACGTTGTGAGATCGCCATGGACGACATCGATACCATGCATGGATGCAAGGGTTGTTCCAATCTTTGAGGCAAGTGATACGAGTCTTTCATCATCCTTCGACGCCCCAGAGGTCTGGAGGTCCTGGATGTATTCTCGCACTGTGAGGGAGTCTTCTATGTATTCCATGTGAATGGAATGAGAGGTGTTATCTACGAAGTACACCACAGGGGTCGTGATTCCTGAAAATAAATAACAAAAATTTAAATAAGGTCATACCATGCTTCACTTTTTGCAATACATTTATTAAGCAAAAGTTTAATCATAACTTTCTCAATCTGTGATACAGGGTTCCTCTGTCGACCAGCAGAATAAAAAATAAATCTGTGAACAAGCATCTGTTTTATTGTGCACATCCTTGTTATTCGTTCCACATTCCTCAAGCTTTGGAAAGGAGGGGATGGTGACCTTTACATATCTGGGGTATGTTGGTCAAAAGAGTTTTTATAGCTTTTATTCTCTTCGCAAAGATTTTACATGGAGGAGTCAAAAGAACCTCAATGTGGCAACAGGGCAAATAAGCTGTGAGCTATATGTCTCTACTCCATCTATTTTCCCGAGAAAGTAAATGGACGTATGGTCAAGTTATCCCAGTGGCAAAGCAAGGAATTCTAACTTGCACTATAGCTTAGACCATTCCAAACAATTGGCCCATGGTAACTTTTCACATGTAAATTGGGCATCCTAAATTTGAGACTGACAAATTATTACATTTTGTAGCGGAATTGGCTCTAAGACATTTCATTATTCAAATTATGAGTCAATTCTTTCAAAAGATGAAATTTCTTTATCTTGTCGCTTTCTTATAAAATAAATCCAACCATTCCATTGCCCACATTTTGAATTACACAGCTGGCAAATGCTTGTGATTTTACATTGTTACGTCACAGAGTTATGCGCCTAAAATGCATTATTGCGTCATTGTAGTTTGGCCAATGATATACAGTGCAGTGCGCGCATTCCGCGGTCGGCTGAACTTTCCAGGACTATAAATAGCAGCACTGACCCCATAACCCATACATTGTACGCGCTGACCTGATTTTTGTCTTTGTGTTTGCCGCCAAGAGAGTGACGAGATAAGAAAGGTAAATAAACGTAGTCTTNGAGGTCCTGGATGTATTCTCGCACTGTGAGGGAATCGTCTATGTATTCCATGTGAATGGAATGAGAGGTGTTATCTACGAAGTACACCACAGGGGTTGTGATTCCTGAAAGTGTAGAGAGAAATATATATCATTTAGTGTTGTGCTCAGCTTTGGCATATTCTCAAGCACAAGCAAACTAAAACTTTCCTAATATACTCCGAACAATGGCACCATCTGTTCTGTGTCATATTGTAGCAAGGATTTAAGACTTAAACTTTATATGCTTTTTGTGCACATCCTATTTTTTCATCCCACATTCCTCACAAGTACTCTGGAAAGGAGGTTGTGTGGGGAGTGACCTTCCCATTTTGGGTATCTTGGGGGCCAGATGTTTTAAAGAGTCTTGGGCTAGTTGCAAAGTTTGTGCATGGAGGAGTCAAAAGAAAATATAATAACCTACATGTATAATATAAGTCATAATTCTTAGCTACCTAAATTTTACAGCTCTTTTAGGGAAAAATAATCTTTTAGCTTCACATCTCTAAATATTCAATTCAATTCGCACATTTATTTGGCAAAATAAAAATCAAACAGGTTAAACAAACAATTATAATGTTAAAAGGCATGCCGTGGCTGCTAAGAAAGTTGAGAACTTGTAAGTAAGCACCCCCTTAAAAACAATACAAAACAAATACAAGTAAATCCAAGGGAAAAAAAATGAGTAAAATAGATCATTTCAAACAATTGGCCCATGGTAACTATTCACTTTATACATGGACATGGTAAATTGGATCTCCAAAAATTGAGACTGACAAAGGGAAATTTGACAAGTAGACTATGTGAGTGGATATAGTGGATAAAGCTACATCTAAAACAATCTAAATAATAGTAAGTAAATCTATAAAAGCAGAAATGACATTCAAACAAATGATGTATTTTTGCATAAAGTCACAGCCAAACTAAGTATTACCTAAAAAATATCACAAAAATTAGTCCTTAACTTACACCAAATCTTACAAATCAGATTAAGTTTCCTCTTTGTATCATTTTGTTGTTTTGTCTCTCATTAATTATCCTACTTTTTATATGACAGTTGACACCATCATTTTAGCCCAATCCATATCAAAACTCTCACCAGCTTTCCTGCACTTGACAATGGTGCGGACCTCCTGCCCAGTGCGCTTCTGTGAGAGCTTCGCATCCAACTTGGGGTGTCTGTAGGACTTTTTGAACCTCTGCTTCACGATGGAGCTCCGTCCCATGAACGTGCTGCGGTAGACTCTAGCTTCTGCTCCTTGCTTCATCAGAGTTAGCTTCAATTTAGAACTAGATCCTTTTCCATTGTTTGCTTGCTCACATACCACAGCTGATGATGCCATTTTAAATAATCTGTAGGAAGTGAACATAAATATACTTTCAAATGTTAGTATCAAATCTACTTTAATTGGTAACATAAATTAAATTCTTTATTTTCAATTTACATCTAACACAAGGGATTCAATAAGGGCAGCCAATAATTTAGCATGGATGTTTCTGGAGCAGATATTTTGCTGACCAAACCACAGCCTTTTTTAGCCATAATATAATTGTATCTATAATTTCTATGCCTATTATATTGATTTGAAGTTTGAACTTACTAATTTGAATTACATATATTCACATTCAAAATGAAAATCATGGTAGGCCTTAAAGAAGAATGAATCCTAGAGGATAATATACACCTATAAGAAAGGTATCATATACCACTACTAATCAGACTGGATCAAGCTCTAAAATAAATTCAGAAAAGTGTAAATTTCCCGATATTTTAGAACAGGTCTTCGTCTGCTATCACATTACAAGGGGGCTGCCATTTTGTTCTGAACAGATATTTCGACGTGATCCATTGATATCATTTTGTATGGCAAGGGAAATATTAATTAAACTGTAAAATAGTTCAATCTTTGGCAAATAAAATACGTTATGTTGGAAAAAATGCGTGATAGGTGTCCAATATTTTAGTACGACTTATAAAAATCAATTCAGTCTTCAAATCATCTGTTTATACTAAAGAAATGTGCTTTTAGTGGACTTGCCTGGCATAACAGAATTTCCTTCATTCAACAAGCCTTCCAGGTATTGTATTCTATTGTTTATATACAGGTGAAAACGTAGCGTTTTGCCAAAGACCCTATATAAACACAAATGTATGACTTTAAAAGGCCACCCTGTACCGCAGATTCTTCTTTTTGTTCTGGTCTTCATCTGATTGTATAACGCTATAGAAAGTGATATACAATGGTTTTAATAGCCAACCGATAATACAGATTCCTTTCTTTCATTTGTTTTGTTACAAGGAAACTTGGACTCTACTCCGCAAAAACGTCATTACTCCGCAAAAACGTCACGCCCATGCCAATAAAACACAATTCTAATGAACAAAACTTTCTTTTTTAAAATAAATCCAGACCAGTTTTAATATATTGAAATATATGACCATATGTATGGTATATTTTTATTCAAATTCTAAGCTTATCTTTCGATCAAAGACGTTCTACTCGGGGATAATAAAATACTTTCTCGTACCAAATAACAAAATGGTAGCCCCAGGGTATTGCTAGCAGACGAAATGTTGGCTCAGAAAATGAAAATTTATTTCCTTATGCTGCGTTTTCATGTACAATAACATATTCCATTAAATCGATAAATATTACACCTACTGAAATAAGTCAATGTATTTTTTGGGTTTCAATCCCCTTTAAGACAAGTTGTTGAGCTTGAGGTGTATACATAGAAAAAAAAAAAGTTAACAACAGTTTTCCACAAAATACATTTATTTCTGTCCATACCCTAGCCCTAGCCCGGCCTAGGAATAGCATACAACATTTTAGTACTTCATATACTGTACAGGCATGTCCACTATACCAAACAAAGAGTTTCTATAAATTAAGCTCTTTAACACTATACTTACTCCCTGTTGGCAGCGCAGTTACTGCGGTGATCAGTAAAATTAAAAACAACTAGCCCGGGACCGAGGGCAAGGCAGCTTATGTGATCTAACTGTCAAGCTCGAGCTCCATGAGGTCAAATCATGACGCTAGCAGACGATATTTTGTAGCCTCAGTCAACTTACAAAAGCATAATAAAAGTAATAGTATGTAGATTTATACATTTTGAATAGATTTAAATCTTTAAAAAATAATGAACATATCAATAAGTATTTTAAAAATATCTAATGCTGGTTAATGAATGAAACATATTGTAAAAATATATTTTATAATTTAATATTGATTTATTTTAACCCTTCCCATCAAACCTTGAGCATTTCACTTCCTCTCTGTTGGACACGTAGCGAGCCGTGTTGTGTGAATTTCTGCTGTTGTGACCCCAAAATATTGACAAAATGTCTGTAAATGTGTTCACCGTGATCAACAAATTTTATGATGAGTATACAACGAGAACGCCACAAAAGCTGAAAATAATTGATGCTTATCTGACGTACATTCTCCTGACTGGGGTGGTGCAATTTGTCTACTGCGCTCTCGTCGGAACATTCCCATTCAACTCTTTTCTGTCCGGGTTCATCTCCAGCGTAGGTTCCTTTGTGCTCGCCGGTAAGTCGGGGAGATTTCTAGGGGAGTGGCCGCTGGAAATTCGTGCTCAGTGGCACGACAGTTGCCATACGTGTCATACTCATAGGCATACGTTATCCGGAGTGATTCATATTTAAATAAAATATATTTAAATAAAATATGTATCTGTTGTAGGAAATATTCTCTCCATCTTTTTAGTTTTAATTCTCCATTACTTGTATATTTTTGTTTCTAACAATTTGAATTTCCAAAGGCAAAGCAGCAAAAGACCAAATTTAATTTTCAAAAGAAGGAGATTTATACTTTTTGTCTGTCCCATGAATAATTATTGGCCAAATTGTGTTATCTGTCACCACCATCCTTTCATGTCGTTGTCTGTGCGTAGATTTTGTGTACAAGTCAGTGCGAGAGCTTGGAGGCTATCTTTAGCTATGGATATAGGATGGCTCCCTGGAATAGTTTTTGACATTTTTTGACATTGTCACTACTCCAGAGAGCTATGGAGTAGATACTATACCTAGCTATGGATAGCTCCCTGGAATAGTTTTTGACATTTTTTGACATTGTCACTACTCCAGAGAGCTATGGAGTAGATACTATACCGTGCGTGTAGCACGGCGTTTTCAGATTTTAAATCGCCCAAAATTACTACTTTTTATTTTGTTATTTTCNGGCGCCACGGCGCACGAGGAGAGAACAGGCATCCCCCCTACCCCCGTTGTCCTCCTCTCGCCTTTGAATTTTTTCCACCCAGGGGTTATCGGTGCTGGTCAGTATTCTATGACCCTAAAGCAAAATGGATGAGAGAGGGTCATGTGGTTATTGATGTAAATCAGTAAAATTAGCACTAATTTTATTATTTACGAGATAACCACATGACCCTCTCTCGACCCTCCTACCGTCCCCCAACCTTCGTCACATTCGACGAGGGTCTTTGCGCACGGGTTGGAATTAATTAGCAAACATGGCGGCGGCGCTATAATGGCGCGATTTCGCCATGGCAGGCGTGAGGGCGACATTTGGGGGGGTTGCTCGTAGGGAAAAGTTTCTGTTTAATAGATTTACGGTTCTTGCGTTTGTTAGGGAACAAAGCAAAATGGATGAGAGAGGGTCAAGTGGTTATCTCGTAAATAATAAAATTAGTGCTAATTTTACTGGTTTCGTTTATTAAACGTCCAAAAAAAGGAAGGAAAAGAAAAAAAAACACTTCTTTACCATTCTTTGTAATACAGTCAACATTGCCTAAGTCAACTCTGCATAAGTCAGATGGAAATCCCTGAGTCAAAGGACTTTTCAATCCCCCTTCTCTTTAAATTCCATTGTTTTTTTAATACCCAATATTTTGATTTTTCTGTAAGTCGAGGCCGTTTCTTTAGTCCGAATATGTTTGACTTAAGCCTTAAGGATGGTTGACTGTATTTTAGGTCAACTAGAAACGTTTATTATTTACATTTCTTTTTTTATTTAATGAAGAAGCAGCAAATTTCTGCATACTTTTCCCTTTTATATAAAAATGATTTTTGCATTTTCCTTTTTCTATGTATTCTAATTTCTATACAGTGTGTCTCAGATTGCAAGTCAACCCAGCAAATAAGTCCAGTTTTCAGGGAATTTCAACAGAGCGTGCCTTTGCAGATTTCATCTTTGCCAGTGTAATTCTCCATTTAGTTGTGATGAACTTCATCGGTTAGAACCTGTACATCACTTTTTGTTCCTGTAGAGGTATGTACTGCTTTATTTAGATCTCAAGATTTGTTTTCTCTCTCTCTCATTAATATCTCCTATTATTCTGTCAAGTTCTTCTTCTCGCTCACTCTTCTGAGTTGATATAGGGATTCATCAATATCTTTAGACTGAAATTTTTAAAGTTTTGTTTGTAAAGTATCCAGAATATTCGGCACAGATGTTTTTTAATCAATTATTAATGATATTGATACAGGGTAATATTATAAGTTAAAATTAGGTAATCAGGTTTTCAATGAATCTTTTATTATTCCAGTATATTATAGATTTATTAAATATTGTATTATTCTCTATTACATTGCAGATAGATTTTGCAAAGTCTTCAGCACTTCATTCCAGCTCCTCTTCTTCTTGGATGGTTTCACCATGGTTACTCAAATTAATAATTCCTTTCAGCAGTAAATCAAGTAGTTGCTGCAACTGCTTGAAATAAGGGTAACAGTTTCTCACCATGTGTCACTAAAGCCTATGTAAAACACAATCATGCATTTTCATGGCACATGGTGGGACACTGTTTCCTTTATTTCAAGTAATACTGTAGAAGTAGATGAAGATATAGAAGTGGACCTTTATCAACTAGAATTCATATATTTTTCTAATCACACTTGAGAAGGGAATATGAATTCCATGAATGTCATGAATTGTCAGGAATATGGTGAAATGGTTGCACGTCCACCTGTCTCTTCCTCCACACTTTATTATTTGATGGTATTGATGAAAGTAGAAGGTCAACAGTTACATCTTCGTAAATCTGAGATAAAAAAAAACTGTAGCTTTTCTCATGAATCAGAGCCATGGATTTTTCATACCAGAGAATAATCAAGGATTTTTTAGGAGACAGGCGTGATGCATTTCAGTATTGTTGCATTTCAAGTCTCAAAGAGTTTACTGACATCTATTTATTTTGTACCCCTTATCAAACATAAGAATTGATGAGGACCAAAAAATATCAGGCTAGCAGGTTTTTTTCCCTTATGTCATGAAATTATGATGAAAAGTTATGTAATTCATACAGTGCAAAATGGTTGAAGTATTGCAAGTCAAAAATGTTTTGCTCACCTGTTTTTTTACTATGAATCTGAAGATATTGGAGTAACAGTGGGATCACTGGACCATATCTACAGTGTATTATTCTGAACATTTAGAGAGATAATAGGTAGAAAAATATTCTGACTTGCACAGTACAGATACTTATGATCATGGAAAATATTCTTTGTCAAAATTTTTTTTTATAAAACTCAAGAGAATAGGGACGTAACGGGAGAAACAGAATTTCCTTGTTGATATACTATACCTTTTGGCCATCATCATATCAGACTGTTTGATATCAAGCATCTGCTGTAGTTTGCCCCTACCTTACTAAGAGCCCTTGTCATATGGATGAATTTTGCTTTTATTTTTCAAGAAATAGTAAGGGTTTGCTTTGTCATCAAATATGCAGAAGACGTCTGTCCTGTTACTTTTCAACTCTGCCATCTTTATTTCTTTTCTCTTTTTAAGCTCATATTTTTGACAGTTTGATGTCTTCAGAAATTTGTTAAGGAACTTGTATACATTTTACTTCTTACTTTANGAATTACCTCTTTATATTGAAACCTTGTTTTATCAGGGTCAAAATACAATAAAATACAAAGAGATGGGACCAGGAAAATTACCTTGTTATAACGAGAGCTCGTTATATCAGTGCTCTTTATAATGAGGTTTGACTGTATTACCTTGTGGTCATCATATCAGATTGTTTGGTAACAATCAACCTTATTAAGAGTCCTTGTCATATGGATGAATTTTATTTTTTATTGTTCAAGGAATTGTAAGGATTTGTTTCTCATCAAATATGCAGAAGACTTCTGTCCTGTTGCTTTTCAGCTCTGCCATCTTTATTTCTTTTCTCTTTTTAAGCTCATATTTTAGACAGTTTGATGTCTTCAGAAATTTGTTCAGGAACTTGTATACATTTTACTTCTTAATTTAAATCAATATGCCAGTCCATCATCAATAAGTTTCAGTTTGTCTATTGATATATCATTTAGCGCTCAAAATCACTAGTAAGTCACAGATTCTCTTTCCTGTAGATTTATTGTCTGGAATGATATACCTATATTTGTCTACATACATCAATATGTACATGTGCGTCCTTTTCTTTGGTGAATACAAACGTATTGGATTTATAAAAATATTATGAATCAAAAACAAAAATTGTTTGTACTAATTTATTGTCAAATCAACATTCTTTTGGAGCACCATATTCCCCTAAACTAAAGCTTAGAATGCAGTTGTATGTATACAATGGAGGGAAAGTTGGTGAAGATGTGAATTTGTTGAATGTTTCAAACAATTATGCAAGTGGATGTTGATGTAGTGATATTAATCGAGATTGAAATGCTTTTGATATGTACGAGGTATGTTAGAATATCTTCGAAAGTTGATAATCTATTTTAGCGTGTATGTATGTTGTGCTATCATTGTTGCCGGTGTGTGCATGGGTCATGATGTGTAACCGTGCAAGGGCACAGAAATTGGGAGGTTTTCCAAGTTCTGTAGGTAATAGGGGGACTCCCAGGGATGAACAGCGTCCAAATTTTTATTCTTCTTACATGTAGGATGGACCACTATATAGAATCCTTTCTGTGATAGACGTTTCTAAGGGTAAACAAACAAAATATGAAAGCAAATACTGAAATTTGGTCCTTGTCCACCCAAGGGTTCCTCTCGGCCCGGTTTCACGGTGTAGGTTTGAAGTAGAAATTTTGACAACCAGCAAGAAAGTGATAGTAGAGATAGACGAATATGATACAGGGTGGGAGAGTGAGAGGAGAGAGTAGGGGCTGTCTATGCGGTTAGTGTGAGCGTGAAAGGATGAAATC